>PVKM010023719.1:0-21006 GCA_004027735.1 Carollia perspicillata | reverse complement strand
CTATTGTATTAGTTTGTCATTGCTGCTGTAACAAATCAACCACTTTAATGGCTCCAGAGGTTAGACGTGCGGGATGGCTTGTTAATGGGTTAACTCAGGGTGTTGGCAGGTGTGCATTCTTTTCCACAGGCTCTAGGAGAGAATCCACTTGTTCATCTTCTCCAGCTTTTAGAGGCTGCCCACGTTTCTTGGGCCATGGCCCCCTTTCCCCTTCCATACCAGCAATCACACTACTCTGACCTCTGCTTCCTCCAGCACTTCTCTGGCTGACTCTTGTTCCTCCTCCTTTCCCTGGGAGGGGCCCATGATTACATTGGGCCCACCTGAGTAATTCAGGCACTCTCCCCATGTCATAGGTGGCTGATTCCATCTGCTGCCTGATTCGCCGTTTCCACGTAAGGTAACAAATTCACAAGTCCTGGGGATTAGGACATCTTTGGTGATGGTGGTGGTGGTGGTGTCATTTTGTCTCCCACAGCTATTAGATATATTTCCTAGTAAAGCTTTCTTAGGAAGGTTCATGGAGCACAGTTTCATTAATTGTTTGCATTGGTCCTTAACAAATCACCTTTTGTTAAATAGATAGCTTCATTCTTTTCAACATTTCGAATTCTTTCAATTTTTTATATGTTTCTTCCTGGCTTCATTTTTCTATGACATATTCAATGCCTTTAATAGAGTTATTTCATATACTTTTATTACAAAAATGGTATAGTTGCTATTAAAAGAAATCCTAAATGCTCATTCATAGGTCAATTATAAACCTAACAAATTATAGTCACACTTATATACAATTACAAATTGTAACAATTTGAATCCCGCATGACAATGATATTTTAACAGCTTTATCGAGATATAATTGATATACAAAGGACCACATATATATGTAATGTATACAATTTGATGAATTTGGACATTCGTAAATAACCAGGACGCCATCACCACAATCAAGGTAATAACATATTCATTACCCCTATACATTTCCTTGTGAGGTTCACCTTTACATTTTTCCCACTATCCCAGTAATGTTCTTTATGACTTTTGAATATTAGGTTGATAGATTTTTACTTTAAATAATTTTCACTTGTCAATAACAGTTGATAAAAATATTATATTAGTTTAAGGTGAACGACCCAGTGATTCAACATTATATAACTTACTAAGTTATTTCCCCAATGTATCTAGCACACAGCTGACAACAACACATAGTCATTACAATAGTATTAACTATATTTCCTGTGCTGTAATTTGCATCCTTGGGAGCATTCTGACCCTCATTCGAAAGCTGGTATTCTTGAAGTTGTCCCAGAGGCTCCTTATAATATCCTCATTTTGGGGATTCTTTTGACTTTTTGCTGTTCTGATTGGGTGTTTCCTGCTTCCTTATATTCTAAAACTCTGATTTGAACTTCTGTTTCATCTACTCCACGGTTACTTTCCCTTTAATGAACTCTTTGTTTCTGACTGGTTATTTTTTGTTGTTCCCATCTATTTTTATGTGTCCTGTCTCTTTTTTAAGTCCCCACTAAGTTCATCTACTCTTCCCCTCAGTTCAGTGACCACCTTTATAACCAGGGTTTTGAACTCTGCGTCTGACAGATGCTTGCCTTCATCTTGTTTTGTTCTTTTCCTGGAATTTTGTTCCATTCTTTCCCTCGAGACATGTTTCTTTGCCTCCCGTTCTGACAGCCTCCTTGCGTCAGCTTCTGGGTATTAGGTAGGGCTGCTAAATCTTCTGGGCATGGTAGGGTGGCCTCACGTAGTAGATATTCTCTAGGGTCCAGGGTACAGCCTGGGGCACTCCCCTCGTGGGCTGTGCACACCGCCCGTTGCAGTTGAGCCTTCATTGCTGTTGTCATGTCAATGGGAAGAATTTATCCTCGACTGCTCAGCTGTAAAGACTAGTTGTGACCACCAACCTCTGACACCTGCTTAGGGTAGAGGGTTAGCTTTGCAAAGGCCCACCCCATAGAGCAGCACTTACTTCAACAGGACGCTGCTACCCACTGATTCCATGCCCTGAGTGTGCCCCTTGTGGAGGTGGGTCTGGGGCTGCCTGGGTGGTGCAGGCCAAAATCAGTGAACACTTATATGCTGCCTGGTGTCACCTGGCAGGAGCTACAAAGGGATCTCCAGATGGCTGCCACTTGTGCTCGGCTTGGAGGTGCATAAGAGAGGTGCAGCTGTAAATCAAGGGCAGTTCCAACTAGTGCAAGGCCCAGGGCCACTTAGTGAGAGGAGAAGCACACAGCACCTGAAACCAGAGGCTATTTGTTTGAGAGATTTTAGGAGAGACTGATGCATGAGCCAAGACAAACCATTTGTATGGAAAAGCCACTGGAAACAGCTTGTATGGACCAACAGGTTAGGTAGGCATAGTCTCAGGGAATGGCCAGGGCAGGGAACAGGGTTAACCATGTTGATGGAGACTCTGATTTGGTGCATGCCTGTAGGCTCTGTAAGGGGGGCGGGTCTCAGAAAATGAACAATGGCCTCTGCAAGCATTTCTGTTTGGGAGGAAGCTGACTCTCCAGTTCTTCCCTGATGCCTGACAACTCAGTTCTTCTCATGTGTCCCGGACCCCTCCAAGCTATTGCCCCAGCGCTGGAACTGAGAGTGAGTGAGTCTATTCATGGGCCCTTTAAGTGGAATGCCTGGGATCCAGAAGCCTCTGTCTCACTCAGCCACAATCTCAGCCGTTTTTACAACCAGGAATTATGGAGTCTTCTCTTATTGGCACTGGATCCTGGGCTGGGGGGCCTGAGGTGGGCCTAGGACCCTTTGCTCCTCAGGGAGACCACCACAGCTCATATATACCTCCCAATTTTTAAAAAATATTTTATTTATTAATTTTTTTAGAGAGAGGGGATGGGAAGGAGAAAGAGTGGGAGAGAAACATCAATGTGTGGTTGCTTCTCATGTGTCCTCTATTGGGGACCTGGCCTGTAACCCAGACATGTGCCCTGACTGGGAATTGAACCAGTGACTCTGCTTCACAGGCCCATGCTCAATCCACTGAGCTACACCAGCCAGGTATACCTCCCGATTTTTGTCTAACACATGTGCGTATTAGACCAGCACATTACACATCTCTGCCTTTTCCACTAGTCTCAATGTAGCTTCCTCTCTATGTCCTTAGTTGTAGGACTTCAGTGTAGACAGATTCAGGCAGTTCTGAGTGATGGTTGTTCTGTATTGTCATTGTAATTTTGAGGTGGTTGTGTAAGGATTCCACGGCTGTGTTTACCTATACTACCACCTTGGTGGAAACCAAAATGAAATTCTTATAGAAAGTTAATTCATTATGTAGTAAATGCTTATGAGACAAGTACATATTCCTTGTTTCCTGTTATTATAAAATGGAAATACACAAACATCGATATTGTGCAATATTGTCATAAATGCAAGAGAGGCAGCAGTTGAAGTAGAGGCTACCCTTAGATGCCAGACAGCACATTAGAGGTAGCCTTATGGGTCCTTGACCGCATCACAGCATCTGGCTCCAGATCCCCGAGGAGCCTCAGCACCACTTGGTGCAGTCCCTGTGTTCTGCGTTCTGAGCCAAATCCATGAAGATGCCCATGTGTGTTTTCCAAGGTGCTTGGGTCTGTTAGGGGCACTTGACGAAGTAGACATCCTGTTATGTTTTAGGAAATTTCAAAGAACCTACACAGAACAGAAGGTTTATTTCTGAGTGTGTGTTTTGTTGTGTTTCTCCCTCAAAAGGAATGAAAGCCTACTGCTGGAAACAAGAGCAGCCTCTTAACCCTCACAGGAAAACCCTTGCTCAGACTTCTTGTCCTAAACATGTACCCCTCACTCCAGCTCTGGCCATCGTTGTTAAGCTAGAGAGAATGTCCCCAAGGTGGAGAATTTGTGTGAATCCTTAGATTCAGATGCAGTTAAATACAGCTAAGCCCTCGGATCTATCCCGCAAGTGTTACGCTGGGGACTTGGGGGTTTCTCTCTGTGTCTGTCTGTCTGTCTGTCTCTCTCACTCTCTCTGTCATGCACACATACACACACACCCTTCAAAAGTTACAGGGCCCATATGTGTCTCAGATAAGTGAAGCGATCTCAAAGACCCTACCCAGATTAATATTTCTTTGTATTATAACAACCCCCTCTAGAAATAAGTTCCTTAAGTAAAACAGTTTTTATCTGTGTTTTTTTCTTTGCTGTCACTACAGAACCTAGAACTATATTCGATGCATGATAGCTTTTAAATAGGTATTAATTAAATGGATTAATAAAAAATGTCTCCGAATTGAACTTAAAATGATGCATTCTTGGGGTATAGGGGGAATGTGAAGGGAGAGATTTCTATGATCTGGAAATCAGAGAACATTTCAGAAAGCAGTTGATGGAGCTTATTGGCCCTTCACATATGCTTAATTTTAAAGTTCA
Source organism: Carollia perspicillata (assembly GCA_004027735.1). Classification (NCBI taxonomy): domain Eukaryota; kingdom Metazoa; phylum Chordata; class Mammalia; order Chiroptera; family Phyllostomidae; genus Carollia; species Carollia perspicillata. Next base: position 16,599 of record PVKM010023719.1, on the reverse strand, counting down.
TGTTAACTGCTTTATAGCTACTTATATGCCTTTATTCTACTCTTAACTACTGAAACCTGCCAAAATTATATGAATTTCCTAAGTATGTGGTATTATGAATATTCAGACTATTCAAGCACATCATACACTGAATACATCACCAACACTTACCTTCTCTCAAATGACAGTGTTCTTGAAAATTGTGTTCACACCTTCATATAAACTACCCACTCGTGCTTTCTGTAGCTGGGCTCTTGTTAAACGCATTGCAATCATTTGAGAGCTCCAGCTGTTGAAGCTGAGCACTTCCAACCATTCCATTGAACCTGGTCTAGATCCACAAAAGGGCCTCAGATCACACCGCTCAGTGGCTGGGGGTGGATATCGGTTAGTTAAGACCTAGAAATTGTGATTAATAGGATTGTTGTGATATTTTAGGAAGTATTTTGGAGGAGAGTAGTCTTCACAGAATACATATTTAGTATTCTTATATTACCTGTAAATTCAGCCCTGAAATAAATGTTTGTTTCAAATACCTCCCTATGAAGCCTAATTATCATGTTATACAAAGGTGTCAATTCATCAGTAAAGACTTCAGCATTTATACTCATTTTAAATGTTGTTTTATTCCTACACCTCACAGATTTCAACAATATAGACAATATTAATCTACCCATTGGCTCAATTGCTGGCAGAGTATATAAATACAGAAGTTTACCTTTCAGCTTTGCTTTTTGTGATTCTAGTGTCCTGCAGTCAACTACAATCCAAAAGTATTAAGTGGAAAATTCCAGAATTAAACAACATATAAGTTTAAATTTTGCACTGTTCTGAGTAGCTTGGTGAAATCTCTAGCCCTCCAGCTCCGTCCTGCTTAGGATAGTCCTGTTGTCCAATGTATCCACGCTGTGTACACTATCTCCCCATTTGTCCTGTAGTAGCCAATCCTGTTATCAGATCTGTTATCAGGGAGGGAGGGAGGGAGAGAGGGAAAGAAAGTGAGAGAGACCACATTCATTGAACTTTTCTGATGGTATATTGTTTTAATTGTTCTAGATCCTTGTCAGTTGTTGTTACTTTCTTACTGTCCCTAACTGTAAATTTAATGTTATCATAGGCATGCACAGATTAGGGAAAAAAACAGTATACATAGGGTTTGCTATGCTGGGGTTTCAGGTATCAACTGGGAGTTTTGGAACATGTCCCCCTCAGAGAAAGAGGACTATTGAGTACCTGAAATGATTCACACCTTGGTGAATTTTTGCTGCATAGTTTCTACAATTGTGTCATGTCTTTCCACTCAGGAAAACTGAATATGGAAAGTGGAATATAAATCCAAACTATTGCACACACACCGATGTCTGCCCACACACACTTCTTTTGAGCCACTTTATCTGTCATTGTATAGGTTAATTCTTAATGATTTTTCCCACAGTCACTCTCTTTTCATCTTTTAAATTCTATTCATCAGAGGACTCAAAGCCACCGAGAGTCAAAATTCATTATGTATTCGCTGGATTTTAGTTAGCAATCTACTTTAACGTGCACTGGTTGTCAGTTTAAATTTGTACCTCTCCAGATGTGGAGAAATAAAACTCATTGGAAACAAAATATTGCAAAGTATAATTTCAGGTGGTTTTTCAGTTCTTCCCTTTTGAGTAGATTTTGAAATGGGTTTGGGTTATAAAAATTTTATATAACTAAGTGATTAACAGGTATTAAAAGTAAAGCAAGCATTTCTTAAACAAATAAAAAAGTGAACACATTTTACATAAAGCGCTATTTCTTTTAACTTGCTAAACAGGTGACTGACATTTCGATCATCTGTGTTTAAAGCAGGTGAACAAACTAGAATTACACTTTTCTAGAATTATGTTTAATTATGTTTTACTTTGCCAAGAGTTTATATTTATGATGGTCCCAAATGGTTTGTCATGGGGAAAAATAACAAAGACTTGACTTTATTGGTCCGTGTCTTTTTTATAGATAAGAAGATATTCTGAAATATTGAGGTTCAGATGCTTCGAATTAACTTCCTCCATCTTCTGCTCACATCAACTTCCTTGCGTCCACTGCTCACTAAATCCCTGCCCCAGATTTACTACATACATAAACAAATCTCTGCTGCATACATAAAAATCTTATATATAGCCAACTTTTAATGAACACTAAATTCTAAGCTTTATTATTGTTTTACAAATTAAATGTGCATATGCTCCATAGATAGTCCAACAAATGATGAGCATACCAAAAGTGATTTGAACTTAGTGGATGTACCAACAAACTCATCTTATGCTGGTTCCAAATCCGAGCTCTCCAAATTATCTATCAAAATGGATGATAGTAACGTAAAGATTTTCTCTGAGCATAAGCGGGAGGAAGAGAAAGAACATCTATTTAAATAGGAATAAGGTTAAAATATTGTACAATTTTTATCCTTAACTCAATTAAGCACATAACTTTCCCTTTTAAAATGGTATTCCATATTTATTTCATAGTAACAGGATATATTGCAATGGTAGTAGAATTTTACGTTGGTATCTTGTAGTTATTTCATGTAACCCACAATCCCATTGATGATATTATTTTCCTTCAAATTACTAAGCTAATTTGCTAAAGGAATTTTAAATGTTACTTTAAGCCAATTAATTAAATTATAATAGCCAAAAAGTTGGGAAACCCCTGTGCATAACCAACCATATTTTCAAATCAGAACTTTAATTAAAATATTATGGTTTACTAATTACAAGCTCATTAGTTAAACCCCCCATAGTTTTCTGTAATTGCCTTTGAAGTTATCATGCTTATTTATGCACTCCATATTTCCCACTCATGTCATCCAGCTACTGTAGAAAAATGTAAGAACAACATGCTTCTATGAATCACCACCTTGCCGGCATACCATTCACATATTTACTACGATTTCTTTTCTTTTATAAGCAACAAACACTTTCAACAACAGAATCACTCAGTATCTTTAAAATAGCAACTAATCATTTGGATGAGGTCCTTCCCAAAACAGTTAAATTAACGAGTAGCAAGATAGGTGTCACTGGCTGGGAAGGAGATCTATCGATTAGAATGAGCAAATCCTCACTTAATGTTTTGCTGACAGTTGATTTGCAGTCATCTGTCTATCACCTGTCATCTCTCTCTGAATATTTTGGTTTGGTTCATAGCAAATACTGGTGCCTGCCTAAAGGTGAAGCTTCAAATGTATCCCTTATCCTACATATAGTCAGAGAAATTTATCTGTTGGAGTTGGTTGATTCTTTAAATGTTTTTTTACTTGACTTCCATTTGTATTTTTTATTTTTATTTTTTTATTGTTGTTCAAGCATTTTCCCCTCACCACTTCCTCCCACCCCACCCATCCTTGCCTTCCATGCTGGATCCAACTCCCCTTTGGTTTTGTCCATGTGTCCTTTATACATGTTCCTGGACGGCCCTTCCTTTATTTTCACCCATTATCCCTCTTTAACTTTTAAAACAAATGAGCAGTTACACCTCAAAGTATCTGAAGTATTTGATACTTCAAATACTCAAAGTATTTGATTAACAAAAAACACCACCTCCTAATCACTTCACAAGTTACCTTGGACTTGGGAAGGAAAGCCTAATCTTGAAGTTTCTAAACTTTGAAAGTAAATTGGAACTCTTTAACCTACTATCTTTGGTAGTAAGTTACAAACTTACTATCTGCCTATAATATTTCAATGTCTGATACATGGCTCTTAGCCTTATAATGGAAACTGGCAAATGTTTCTAGTAATATAAGACCTGAGATATTCAGTAAGTTTGTACACAGGAAACCATTTACTCAGGAACTGTTCATGGACATAATGGAAGCAGAAATCTGCTTTAAAAAGCTTAAATAACTGCTAATAAGTACATGATGTGGCAAGGTCAATGTGAAGCATAAACTGTTCATTCAGAACATGAGTAAACTTTTTAACATATAAAAATAGGAAGTACTTTTTGAAGATCAAATAAAGCCTGTTATCACTATGCTTTCCCTTTTCAAGAAAATATGAAGATAATAAAAAGTATAACTGAATTAATTAAAATTGAAATTGTACAAAGATAATTGTCTGCTTTGTAGAAAATGAATCACCTGGGGCAAGTGTTGAAAAGGAAAACCATTTGGAAGACTAATTGTAGTCTGAGTGAGAACTTGAGTAGGGTGGCTAAATCAGAGCAGAGGCTACATAAAAAGAGGAAATAACACAACAGTGTATATTTTGGGTAGAAACTCCAGGAGGCTTATATATGGATCTTGTAGAAATCTGTAGGTGGGTAACGGAACAAAAGCACCCTTTATTTTTGTTTTGTACACAAATGAGTAGATGGTAGAGCCATTTACTAAGATCAAGGGACAATCCCAGGCAAGATTAATACAAGTGTATATATCAACTCTTCACTTAAACTTGCAGTGGAAGCAGTCAACAAATTTTTAAAAAGAAAGGAATTGACAGTATAAATGTACTTCCAACAATTCTATGTAATGTTCCTCCATTTTCTGTAGGAAAACAATAAAAATTCTAAAAATACTAAATGATAAAGTATGGAATAAATGTGAGGGCAAACACTACGAGTTCTTGAAATTAAACCCATCTTCTTTATTTGAGAATAATAATACTTTTGAATCTATGAGCTGTCCGTAAGTTTTACTGGTCAGATATTAGTATGAAGTCTAGACAAAAAATTCCATGCAATAATTCATTATGATGAGTTGGAAATTTTGGAATGAGACTGTTGTTATATATATTTTTTCTATTTACTCTGCCAATCTTGCTTTTGTTGAATTACTTAGATCACTTATATTAAATGTATTTATTGATATGTTAGAGCTAAAGTCTCAATGTATTAGTACTTTTCATTATTTCTTCTGGTTCCCATAACTCTGTTTTCTCCTGTTGCCTTTTTGTTGGATTAATTGAATATGTTTTTAATGTTCCATTTTAATTTGTATATGGTGTACTTGAGTGTATATCTTTGCATTTTTTAGTAACTGTTCTGGTTTTTAGAATATATACGTGTGACTTATTAAAGCTTTCTGGGAGCACATTATTTCCATTTTCAGTGTGTGAGTGTGTGAAGTGTGGAAACATTACTCCAGTTTAGTCCCTTTTATCTTCCCAACTTACAAAGGTTTGAGAATCAGATAACATTTTAATTTCTAACTTAATAAATAATATGACTTATAAAAATTATGAAGAGATTATGTCATGCATAACTATATTTTTGCTCTTTCTATTCCTGTTTTTTCTTCAATGCTCCAAGTTTCCTGCTTCTAACTTTTCCTTTCTGTTCAAAGAATTTCCATTAGCCAGTCAACAAAGTATTTTAGTTTTGTTTCATTGACATTCGTTTGAGGATATCTTTATTTGGCCTTCTTTCCTGAAGTACCATTCTGCCACGTACTAATTCTTTTGAATTAGTGTTTGGGGTTTCTTCAGATATATTCCCAGAAGTGGAATCAGTGATATATTTTATTTTTAAGCTAAGTCATGGGAATTGGCTTGATTATTTTATTTATTAATTTTAACATGGATGTATCTCTATAATCTAACTGTGAAAATTACTCTTAATAAATTATGTAGGAATTAGCTACAGCTTTCTTATTCAGGAGAACTAAATCAGTTGTTTCTACCACCATGTTTTGAATAAAATGTCTCACTATTTTGACTTTTCTCTATGTATTCTCCCCATATTTAAACATGCAGTGTCACACATGATGGTATGTTTTTAATATTACTTTAAAAAGAAACACAAATATAAAAATTATATGAAAAATTATTTTCCTCAATATTGATTCTTATGTGTGCCAAAATTAATTTTAAATTTGTCTGAAGTGACTTAAAATTAAAAGAAATTAGAAGCACTCAATAGGGCTGCATAATCCTTTTTGACCTGTGTTAGATATAATTCACACTTATATAATGTATTTTTAAAAATTGACTCAATTTCAACATAGCAAGATTTAAAAGCATATCATTGTTGCAGACATGAAAGTCTGATGTATTGACTTTCATGGATCCATATACATTGACTTGAAATAAAATATTTGAACTCTGAATATTATTTTTCAAATTTATTTATTAAATGAATTTAAACATTAAAATCATTGTTAATTATAATTATAAATATATAACATTTAAATTTAGAAATTAATAAAAACGAGGCATTGATATTCTGTTAATTAATTAATGGCCTTTTGGACTAAGCATAAGCCACACTAGAACCAAAAAGTAAGAATGACCCACTGCAAGAATACAATGAGTAGGACAGTCTGAACAATTTTTATGTGGCAAAATATTAAATGTAGGAAGTGAGTCTTTATGTTACTGAATAGGAATTGAATAAGAGAAATAAAGACACCAGATATACAAAACTGAAATCTAGAAAAGTAAGCAATCTAGAAAAGCTGGCCTGTGGATAACTAGAAGTCTCCGGAAACTTCAGTAAACTTTTTTTTTTTTTGTATTTGCCAGAAGCAGGGTCATTCCCACATGGGACATAATGAAAAGATATGGAAAAGCATAAAGCTTCACAATCCAAAACCTAAATCCTAACTAAAATGTAAACTAGAATTCAACTGAATCCACAGGGATAGACCATAAGAAACCAACTGTCTTAAAGAGTAATGAAGTGAGGAAAGTAACTTAAGTAAGGAAAACCAAATAAAACAAAACTTAGAAAACCAACAACCGCAAATCACATGTGAGTTTACTACTTTAATATAAACCAACTGCAGATCCGACAATCCTTGAGGCATGGGGATTTTTAAACACATTCCTGCTCGTTAGCAAGCTAGGTACATAGTAAACCAAACACAGACCTCTCTAGAGGACTTGTTTCTTCCAAGATTTTCCACAGGTAAAGTTAGATCCCACATGATCACCTAATTTAAAAAAAAATCTCAGAATACATGGGAAGACGAGGCCCCAGCAGGGAGTACTGGAAGAAACAATAATCAGAAAAAAAGTAATTATGGAATCATCAGATACAAAATGCAAAGCACACCCAACAGAGTTGAGAAACTCTTTCACACGTGTGCTAACAAAAGGTACCTGAAGAAAGGTGTTTATAGCTGCACAAATACTTCAGGAAGTGTGTCTCGTGACACACTAATGACTTGTGACAGCACTAATTCCTCTCCCCACACTCAGGCACATGTCTTTCCTCACTCAGCCCTCTAAGCCAGTCCCATTATAGTGCCCCCACACACTGTGATTTCAAGAACAAATTGGCATAGTGAAAGCTTGGACATTGTGCACTGTGTCCAAAACCTACGGCTTCATAATACCTCAAATACCTTATGAAAAAAATGTCCTTTCTGATAGGTGGATGAATGAGCATTTAGTTCAGGAAAACACATGGTTCAGACTAGCATAATCAAAATACTTGAATAAATAAAGGCGAGGGGTGATAATTGGGTTAAGAGGTTTGGTTTCCATGCATTATGATGAGAAGTATTATCAGACAAGAATCTAAATTTTATCACAACCTGCCTTTTCAGAAGGCGTAGGCCGCACAAAGCTGTGGTCAAGGATGAGTAAGTAGGAAAGCAGTCTAATATATGGCTTGGTGTGTTGTTTCAAGGAGTAAATTTTCCTCAGGAAACACTCTTCAGAAATGTGATTTTAGGTCTCAGACAAAAAGGATTACAGGGTCAAATATATTTGAATACATTAGGATGTTAACTGTTCTGTTAACAACATCACTTTAATTTTTAAAACTGCTAAACCAGGACAGTTTTAAAATCAGTGCATTTGATATTCTTTCCTCTAAATTATAGAAAATACCAGGTTACTCCAAGAGGGTTGTTTTTATAAATCTAATTATGTATGTATGTTTCTTTCAATTTTAAGGTGTTTTGATTGGAGATAATGATCAATGTTTATCAAATTTCTACTTGGGAATTTTTTTTATTTTTCTGGTGTATATATGCATACACACAGACACACTCTAATACAGTGTTTTTTCCTTACAGATCTTTACAAATATTTATTTTATCATCTTCACTTTGTGTGTGCATATGTGTGCATCATATGATCCTGTGTGGTTGTATGCCATTTGGCCATGTATATGAATTTATCTGGTTTAATTTGTGTGCTCTACATGTATATATATGTACATGTGGTATGTGTGAAATTTGTTTTATGTGCATATATACAAATATGAACATGAACATGTATGTGTGACCATGCATCTACTGTGTTTGTATACACTGTGCATTTTTCTTTATGTGAGTTTCTACATGTGTGTGTTTGACTATGTGTGTGTTTGTGTACACATGGAAGTGTGTTTCTGAACAGGCAGTTTGTGTGCCATTGTACATTTATTAGTGGTTGTGTTTGTGTTTCTTTTCAGTTTTATGTTTCTGCTTAATACAATTCTTGGTATCCTTTTGTAATGGCATTCTTTGGAATAAGAATATAATGGCAATTCTGCTTTTAAACAATGTTTAATGGTTATCGTTAGAGATCTGTCCTTTCTTGTGAAACCTTGCTTTACTTTCTTACAAGAAACTATTCTTTTTAATCTTTTCAAGGACATGAATCACACATTCTCTGTATTCCTGTTCTCTGAACAATAAATCTAGTTCAAAAAAGTTATTTCTTCAATCCTTTAGGGTAGTCTTCTTATATATCTTTCAACGGACCTTTTTTTCCTCCAGTTTTACTGCTCCAGCTTTCTGCTGTTATGTGCTTTTCTCTGCTACAGAACAGCACCACCAAAAAGTTTTATTTTCCCCCTCCTTAATCATGTCTGTGTAACCCTCTCAATTCACTGGTGTTAGCAGAGTTTTATTCTGTCCATCACAAACATTCCTTCCAGATGTGCTGCTATTGCTAAAAGTAGTGCTGTTGTCCAGGTTTGTGTGTTCTTTACAGTTAGATCCACTCCAATTTTAAGTAGAAATTTAATAAAGACTTTTTCTTGTCAGTTTTCATCATAATCATAAAAGGGAAATAATTAGAAATGTTATGGCTCTTATGATCTCACAAATGACTCAAATATTACCTTAGAAAAGATGAATTTAACTTTTTTAACATTTTATAGGAAGGGGAGAACATTCAGACCTAATATAATCTTGACTGAAAAACTTTTCATTTTGTACTTGGGAAAACATTCCTTCTTGAATTCTTGCACAGAATATTGCAGTATTGCATAATGTGCCTTACTTTAAGTATGAATGACCTTTCATGTTACTACTACCATTGCTTCACTTCTATATCCTGAGAAACTTCTTTTCTCCCTGGAACTTTATGTAAATTTTTTTCAATTTCTTTTCTTTTTTATTTATTTTATTTTTTAGAGAGGGGAAGAGAGAGAAAGAGAGGGAAACATCAATGTGTGGTTGCCTGTCACATTGTGTGCCTCTCACATGCCCCCCTTCTGATGACCTGGCTTTCAACCCAGGCCCATATTATACCCTGACTGGGAATTGAAATAGTGAGCCTGTGATTCACAAGCCAGCACTCAGCCACAGAGCCACACCAGCCAGGGCACATTATGTAGATTCTTAACAGTCATCTCTGTCTAATTTATATCAATTCTATCACCTTTTGTTTTTGTCTGTGTTCGAGAAAACTGAGTAATGTAATAGTAAAGACAGTGAAGTAGTTAATATAAATCAAGTATTGAACACAAATATAATGAAAGTCCCTAAAACAAACTAACAAAAACTATGTGTCTGGAAACTAAAAGAGAAAAATTTGAGAAATGACTATATCAAAAATGTTTAGAAATGTCATTTGCTTACTGACACAAGAAGGAAAATAAGGATGTGAAAGGGAAGAACATTCTATTTTGGCATATTAATGACTTTGGGATACTGGTCATGCGTACAAATGAAAGTGTTTAACCAGCAGCTGCAAAAAGGCTGAAATGCTATTCAGTACATCTGACTGGATTCAATAGTTTTCAATTTCTGTGCTTCTTAAACATTATTTATTTTATATTTTCCATACAGCTTTCATATGACCTAATAATTTATAATACAAGGATTCTAGGATGTGGCTTTGCATTTAGCAATTAGTTAACATCTTAAATACAATAAATACCTAGAGAAGTGCAAGATATACTACTAACATCTTTCAGTAAAGCTGTGACTAATTAATCATGTTTAGTAGTGGCATTATCTAAAGATATTTTTGATTGTCACAACAGGAGACTTGCTCCTGGCATCTAGTGAGTTGAAGCCTAAAGTGCTGCTAGACATTTTACAATGTGTAGGTCAGCCTCCACCACAAAGGATTACACAGTCCAAAATTTCATTAGTGCCAAAGTTTAGAAACTTCGATCTATTATTGATTTAGAAAGGACAAAGTGGGAGCTAAAGAACAGGAATGAGACGAATGAGCAGACAGGGACTAGGAAAAGGAATAGGAAGAAGAGGAAGAGGATGGGGGAGGAAGAGGAAGAAGAGAGGGATGAAAGGGAAGGACAAGAGGGGTAGAGGGATGAGGGAGAAACGAGACATTTTACTGATATAGTAAAAAAGGAAGCAGAGGAATTTTTAGTTTGGTTTCCAGGTTTCCTTCTCAGCATCTCAGTGTTTGGAAATATTCCAATGCAATCATAGAGGTACTTTATGTGATTATGCTCAGATTATTGAAATTTAAGAAGAAAAATTTAATATTTTCCTAGACTATCAAAATCTTGAAGCATGAGTTAAATACACTAGAACACCAACTGCAATTATAATTACAGGTGGATGGGGGGAAAAAAACTCTCACTAATCAAGTAAGATAGAGTGTTCAATTTTGTGCATAAATATTAGGGAAATGCTCAAACTCTGGTATATTTAGGAACTTCTTGATTTTTGCATATACTTCTCCATGTAATTACTGTGCATAAGTTAATGAATTGATTTGGATGATAAATTAATAAATATATTAAATACAGCATTAACTTTGTATATTGTTAACATTTTCTTGTAAATGAAGACTAAAATAGTAGTTCTGTTTTATCTGGGAGCAGTTATCTGGTTAATACAGTAATATACAACAACAGAAACAATGGGATGACAATTTTTATGAAATAACATCAAATTTCCATGTAGAAACTAACAATTTCATATGAATTCTATTTCACAGCAATGCCAAGTGTTCAAAAGAGTTCAAATAAACTTAAAATCTTACTTCAAATATTCTCTGATTATAATATGAATATGATAAAGGATAAATTGAGCACTTTAAATTATTGAATACGTAAATTTTATTAAGTCACTGAAGTGACAAATCCAACATGTTTTTTGTTTATTCTCTTAATTTCATGATACATGAAAATTTACAAATTGTATTTACAGATGTAAATTTTATTTATAGAAAAATGCCTTTAAAGGGGCTGGCTTCAAAATGAAAATAATTATATAGTTTCAGACTCTGAATTATTTTCAGAAGAGTAGAGCAAAAAAGCTTAGCCTTGGCTGGTGTGGCTTAGCGAACTTAGTACCAGCCTGTGAACCAAAGGATCACAGTTCGATTCCCAGTCAGGGCACATGCCTGTGTTGCAGGCCACGTTGCCAGTAGGGGATGCATGACAGGCAACCCCACATTGATGTTTCTCTCCCTTTCTCCCACCTTTCCCTCTCTAAAAATAATTAAATAAATCCTTAAAAGAAAAATGAAAAAGCCTGTCACATGTCGTGGAAATTTAACATTTTCATAAATATAAATTATGAGTGGATGTATCATCATCTTCAAAGTGCATTTAGATCACCCAATGTTTTCTTCCTCAGTTCGTACACTATTACCTATCTCTAGAGGAAAGGTAAATAACCCAAGAAACATAAGAAAAAATAAAAATGTTTATTTTTTCTTTTTAAGAAGGACTAAACTCTTCTTCCTTTACTAACATTAGTTTATTTTGTTAAACATACATCTATTTAGTTAATATATAAAAAATATGTAAAACCTGAGAATTCTTGCTAATCAGGGCTAATAACTTATTTTAAAGTACTAAAAATAGAAATACTCTTACTTACTTTTTCTTCCTGAAGATGTAGAAACATCTTAAAGCTTCTTGGGAGAAGCTTCTTGTTAAAGCTTCTTGGGAGAGGATGACTGGGGCTAATGGTCTCAACAAAACTGTGAACTTAACCAGGGCCAACATTTGCAAAAAAGAAGCCATGAATCAACATGCATTTCTCAATTCTCACTGTTTATGTGTCCTTTATCTTTGAAAAAAATTAAGACCCTGGCTAAGCTCCCTGTCTGTCACTGATGATTAAGTCTAGCTCACAATTAGGGTCACCATTTTAAGAGGGTAGAATTATTTGGTGTTTCTCCATGGATAACACACGCATCTTAAACGCTGGTAAAAGGAACAGGCCAATCTATAGCTTTGCTTTATATCTTTGGTAGTATGCTTACCAAATAACCTTTAGTTGTTTGTTTGTTTTTTCCTTTAAACTCGGTAATAATAAACACAAGACAACATGACTTCACAAGAAATGATAGAAAGAGAAAGTGGAAAACAACTGTCCCTGAAGGCAAGCACACTGAATCTTCTCATTGTTTCTGAAATTTTTTCTCTTGTTTCCATCCACCTGTCATATGATGGGTGTGTGATTGTGACGTATCGAGGGGCTCAGTATGGAAGAGATTATAATACTGTGCTGGGAAAAATTACTTGTGGCTTGTCTAGGTTTCATTGCTACTTAAACTTTGTAATTGCATGTAAGCATTATTTAATGTCTACCTCCAATGCAATCTCTGGATTCTCAGGAATAATACAGCTTCCAATTTACTCCTAGACATATTGCACCTTGGTTTCATTATCTGTCTCTAATCATTGTGTGAGCCCATGCGGATTCTCATTACTTTTTCTGTGTGTGACTTATTTTAAAGTTAGCATGTGAAAAAATTGTAATAATTATAACTATCATGGCTATTTAGTATTGGTATATTTAAATGTGATTTTAGTAGAATTACATAAGAAAATTTAAAACTAAAAGTTTAGGAAGTTATAAAGAGACAATTTAATCTAATAAAATATATTAAAACATTATTCAACATAATACAATCAGTTTATCAGTATTTTGCATATTCCAGCTATCTTTCTGGATATTAAAAGTTGTTTCTTTTATGCTGATAAATACATTTATCAAGACAGCAAATGATGGCATATTTATATCCAACATGAAGAACTCTGGGTTTTAGTAGAATTTTGAAGGCCTTATAAATAATCTCATAAATAAATTTACTCCATACCTCCATATCACAATCTCCCATTTTGGTATGCATCTGCAATCAGAAAATAAGGAAACATTGAATCTCTGATATTTTCTTCAATGGGTTCAATATTTGCAGCTAACCTTTGTTTTTACAATCCTGGTCTCTGTGGTATTAGAAAACTTGCCTGTGTTGGCATTTGCACAGTGCAAACAGTTGTTGCCCAGCAAAAGTAAATGTGCTCTGCATACTCTTGCTGCTCTCTTGCCCAACATATCTCATACCTTACATGACCATAATCATCCTCCTTTCTCTAATGAAAATGTAGACACACATAGTTATCTTTCATATATGAGTAAAATATCTTTAGGGAATAAACTGAAACTCTGAAAAGTGTCTCAACTTTTCTAGCCTCAATATATACACTAATTAAAAAATAGTCTCACCGTCTAATACTCTGCAAAATAACTGGATCATAATCTGACATTTCACCAAATGTACAGTTGGCTGTTAATTCTGTGGGACTTGTGTTTTCTTTCAGACATAGGTACATAACGTTTCCCTTTTGACCAAATATTTAGTATATTTTCACATAATAATGTCCTATTTTCATGTATTTATTTAATCTGGACACATTTTGAAAATGCATCTTTCTTTAAAGTGACTTTTAAGACTTCATTGCAAGGCTTTTGCAAACTTTTCTTAATGTATTAATCTTCCTATTATTCTTATTCTATCTTTTCTTTGTATCCTTCTTCTTCATGCCTAAGTATTTTATATAGAACTCATTTACTTGTTGGCTTATTCTACTGGAATTTGTTATTTTATTCATAAAATTCTATTTTAAATCATGAATTAAAAGCAATTTCCAAAGTATGTAATCTTAACTGGAATATCTATACCTAGACATTTCTAATATATATCTGTTGAGAGTGAGATAAAATAGTCAAATAAATGAGAACATATGTCTAATTGATTATCCACAAATATTTCTTGATATCAAAAGAAGCTAAACTAAAACATGATCCTTATTTAAAGTAAGTATAATTCACTGGGAGCAGAGGGGCATTTACCAATTCAGTGATATTTCCAGGCATTAAATAATGAGTTACAGGTCAGAGTCACATAATTTCTCAAGGTTCTTTCGAGTTTGGCATTGTTATGTGCACCATTAAGAATGAATATGCACTTTGTTCACAGAAACAGTGCCAAAGTAGTATCCGATATTTGTCATCATTTAACATTTCCTTTATCGTGGTGATGATGAATAGTCTCTAATGTCAGTTCCTGGAAGCATAGGGAATTCAAGTTGGGAGGATACTTTCAGGTCACTAGTCTAATCCATTCATTTTACCAGAAAAGAAAATAAAACACTTTTTTTTTCATTTAATTTCAGAATAGCTGAGAATTAAGGTCAAATTCATAGAAGCATAACTGTGCTTCCACATACATTGCTTTTCTATTATTCTGTAATTCTTTTATTCTTTAATTTTCCCCATTTTTATTGTATTTTTGTTACCAATTAGTCCCCTTATTGCCACAATCACTACACTATTGTCTATGTCCATGAGTCCTTTCTCATTAGTTTTTCTTTTGTTTCTTCCTCTAACACTCTTTTTAGAATTTTGCATGGTGATGTTTTCTGAATCTGGAGTCTGATGCTTCAAATTTATTCCTCAGAATGTTATTTTTTTCTCCTAACTCCACACTAATAGAGATCCCAGAGATGCAAGAGAATAGAAATTTCTATACGTATTTACTTATATGGTATTTTAACAATAGTTTGATTAAATCAGTCTAATTTCCCATTAATGATCATATAAAATATAAAATAATTAGGTGTAAACAAATCTTGAAAGGAATGAAACTTGTTCGTTTTTGGTAACTCAAAATATTACAGTTTTGGTTGTATTAGTAAGTTGGTATTTAAATAATTTTATATATTTGTATTTGTTTTACATAATTTTTATATTTAAAATCCCCAAAATATTATTTATATTTAAAGTTAATAAAGGACTAATTTTAAAATAAAAATTATATATTAAGGTATTCCATTATAATAAACCTGATTTATTGATTAAACACAGATTGAAGTGGACACACTGTATTAATAATTTCAAATATAAATATGTATTTCAATATTAATATTATACCATAGTTTTATGGTTATAATTTCTAAGTCCTTCTAAATCTTTATTCCTAATATAGATTAAGGAATCTCAAACAAAGAATCTATTCTACCTATCAGGGATTTATATAAATTTGTCTCAAATCATTAGTTTTGTTTGTGAGAATAAGACACAATCACTTCAATGAATTAAGGGTTTCTTATTCATCATGGTCATGAATATTCATTCCCTCACCTGTGGCCAACCAGAACATTTCAATTCTGTCTTAACCACCTGAGTGTTAAGTTCAAACCTCTTATGAGTTTCTGCAAAAGTCCAATAACTCAAATAACTAAAATATTATTAAACTATCATTTTTAACATGTTACTGTTAAACATTCATAT
Source organism: Carollia perspicillata (assembly GCA_004027735.1). Taxonomy (NCBI): domain Eukaryota; kingdom Metazoa; phylum Chordata; class Mammalia; order Chiroptera; family Phyllostomidae; genus Carollia; species Carollia perspicillata. Next base: position 920 of record PVKM010023719.1, on the reverse strand, counting down.
CATATAGGCTAGTCTGTGGCTATCTGGTTTGCAAGCCCAGTAGATCATGGTTCTGTTCAATACTTTCTCTTTATTACCTCCCTAATGTAGCCTCCTGGCTTGGGATTCTTTTATTATTAGCTATTTACAAGGTAATTTATAGAGCCATTTTCAAAAATGTTAAATATCAGAATAAAAAATTTTGGTAACAATTACCAAAAGTATAATATTCCCACCACCACCTTACATAAATCCCTGGACTGAGCTCTCAGAGTTCCAGTCAACAGTCAGAGTCTGCAGTGAAGCGCTCTCAGGCTCCTGCAGGAACTCCAGCATTTTCCTAAGTCTCAACTGCCTTCCGTTGGGTTAGTCGTGTGCTTTATGCAGACTTTCTCTGACCTTCTATACCGGCCTTGCTCAATCTTCTTTTTAAAACAGTTCTTAATAGATTTTTGACAAATGATTTCTAAGCATTTATATTTTATCTTATGCTATTAAAAAGTATTACTTACTAGTGGGTCTGTTCTGATGTTTCTTTTTCCTTATGATTTTACTGATGATGTGTGGGTTTTAATGCCCATTTTTACCCCTTACATTACCAGCATTCTCTGGGCACTGTCAGTGAGGAACCATTTCAAAAATCTTTTCTGAACATGAGTCATTTCTTGATTGAGCTATCATCTGAAAGTTTATCTGGCCATTTTGAAATACTATATTTTTTCTTTTTTTTTTATATTAAACACAATACAATGCTTTGTGCAAGAATATTCCCATTTAGCTGCTAATTCACATCAAATTAAGTTTTAGGCTTTTTTATTTCTTTCTCTAGAAACTTGCCAGACAATATTATCCATTTCCAAATTCTTGTGGATTCTGATTCTCTGACTACTTCAGAGACATTGAAGGCCAACGTATTTATAATAATTTAGTTATCTCCCTGG
>PVKM010023718.1:0-20971 GCA_004027735.1 Carollia perspicillata | reverse complement strand
CCCCCACCCTTCACCCCCCACCCACTGCTCCGCTTTCCTCTCCTTCACTTCCCTTTTCCTTTCATCTCCTCCCTCTTTTCTCTTTTCTCCCATTCCCCCAGTCATTTTTATCCTGTCCTAACTGGGATCAGAGCAAAAAGAGTGTTTGTCTTCCTGGTGTTGAGTCCTGTAGTTCTTTATATATTTTGGAGATTAAACCCTTATCTGATGTATCATTGGCAAATATGTTCTCCCATACAGTTGGTTCTTTTTTTATTTTGGTGATGCTTTCTTTAGCTGTGGAGGGGCTTTTTAATTTGATGTATTCTATTTGTTTATTTTTTCTTTATTTCCCTTTTCCTAGGAGACATATAGTAAAAAATATTGCTATGTGGGATATATGAAAATTTGCTGCCTATACTTTCTGCTAGAGCTTTATGGTATCATGACCTATGTTTAAGTCATTTATCTATTTAGAGTTATTCTGGTGTATGGCATAAGTTGGTGGTCTAGTTTCACATATTTGCAGGTACCAGTCCAGTTCTCCCAACACCATTTATTGAAGAGACTGTTTTTACTCCATTGTATTCTTGTGCTCCCTTTGTCAAATATGAATTGACCATAGAGACATAAATTCACTTCTGGGCTCTCTATTCTATTCCATTCATCTATGTGTCTGTTCTTATACCATTACCTGGCTATTTTGATTACAATGATCTTATGATATAGTTTTATATCAGGTATTGTTATCCCTCCAACTTTATTCTTTTTCTTAAAATTGCTATGGCTATTCAGGATATTTTTTGATACCATATAAATTTTTGGGAGTATTTGTTCTAAATCAATTAAATATGCCATTGGTATTTCAATAGGAATTAGCATTGAATCTATAGATTGCTTCAGGTAGTATGGGCATTTTACTGATGTTAATTTTTCCAATCCATTATATTGTACATGCTTCCATTTATTTGTGCCTTCCTCAATTTGTTTCTTCAGTGTTCTATAGTTTTCTGAGTACAGATCTTTTACTACCTTGTTTAAATTTATTCCTAGGTACTTTATTCTTCTTTTAGTGAATGGGGCATTAGTGAATGGGGCATTTTTCCTAGTTTTTCTTTCTGATAGTTCATTGTTGATGTATAAAAACACCATTGATTTCTGAACATTGACTTTTTATCCTGCTATTTTACCAAATTCACTTATTAGGTTGAGTAGTTTTTTGGTGGAGCTTATAGGGCTTTCTCTGTCCATTATATGTTGTCTGTAAATAATGACAGTTTTATCTCCTCCTTTCCAACTTGGGTGCCATTTTATTTCTTCTTCTTGTCTGATTGCTCTGGCTAGAACATCCAGTGCTACGTTGACTATAAGTAATTGTTCTAATCTTGATTATTTCCTTCATTCTACTTGCTCTGGACTTTGTTTGTTGTTGTTCCTCTAGTTCTTTTAGATGTAATGTTGGGTTGTTTATGTAAAGTTGTTCTGTCTTTTTTGCATAGTCCTGTATTGCTATGAACTTCCCTCTCAAAACTGCCTTTGCTGTGTCCTATAGGGTTTGGGTTTCTGTTGCTCACTCTCATTTTTTTCCTGATATTTTTAATTGTTTTTATTGATCTCATTGTTAACCCATTAATTATTTTAGGATATGTTATTCAGTCTCTGTATGTTTGAATGTTTTTTGAGTTTTTCCCTTGAGGTTAGTCTACTTTTTAACAATTGTGATAAGAGAAGATACTTGATATGATTACAATTTTCTTGATTTTGTTGAGGCTTTTTGTCCAAACATGGGGTCTGTTTGAAAATGATCCATGTGCACTGGAAAAAATGTATATTTTGCCTCTTTGGGGTGAAAGGCTCTGTATATATCAATTAAGTCCATTTGACCTAGGCGGTCATTCAATACCACAATATCTTTGTTGATTTTTATTTGGACAATCTATCAATCGTTGAAAATGGGATGTTAAAATCCCCTATAATGAGTATATTGCTATTGATCTTTTTCTCAAATTCCTCCAAGATTTCTCTATATATTTAGGTGTTGGATGTTATGTTTATAAGGGTTATATCCTCTTGTTGGACTATTTCCTTAAGTAATACATAGTGACCTTTGTTTCTTGTTATGGCCTTTGGTTTTAAGTCTATTTTTTCTTTCCTTTTTGAAGGTATATTTTATTGATTATGCTATTACAGTTGTCCCATTTTTTTCTCTTCTTTATTTGCCTCCACCCTGCAATCTCCTGCTGAACAGCATTCCCCTCCCCCTTTAGTTGATGTTCATGGTTGTAGATGTAAGTTCTTTGGCTTCTCCATTTCCTATATTAAGAATAGCATATTCCCCTTGTCTGTTTCATACCTACTTTTATGCTTCTGTTTTCCTGTACTATTTCCCCCATTCTCCCTCTTGGACCTCCCCTCTGATAACCCTCCATGTAATCTCCATTTTGTGATTCTGTTCCTGTTCTAGTTGTTTGCTTAGTTTGTTTTATTATTGTTGTCATTGGGATTTTTTTTTTAGGTTCACTTGTTGATAGTTGTGGGTTTGTTGTCATTTTACTGTTCATAGTTTTGATTGTTTTTTTCTTAGATAAGTCCCTTTAACATTTCATATAATAATGGCTTGGTGATGATGAACTCCTTTAACTTGACCTTATCTGGGAAGCACTTTATCTGCCTTTCCATTCTAAATGATAGCTTTGCTGGATAGAGTCATCTTGAGCATAAGTCCTTGCCTTTCATGACTTCTAATACTTCTTTCTAGCCCCTTCTTGCCTGCAATGCTTCTTTGAGAAATCAGCTGATAGTCTTATGGGAACTCCTTTGTAGTTAACTGTCTCCTTTTCTCTTGCTGCTTTTAGAATTCTCTCCTTCTTTTTAATCTTGGGTAATGTAATTATGATGTGCCTTGGTGTGTGCTTCCTTGGGTCCATCTTCTTTGGGACTCTCTGAGCTTCTTGGACTTCCTGGGAGTCTGTTTCCTTTGCCATATTAGGGAAATTTTCCTTCATTATTTTTTCAAATAAGTTCCCAATGTCTTGCTCTTTCTCTTCTCCTTCTGGCACCCCTATGATTCAGATGTTGGAATGTTTAAAGTTGTCCCAGAGGATCCTGAGCCTCTCATTGTTTTTGAATTCTTGTTTCTTCATCCTGTTTTTGGTTGAATGTTTCTTTCTTCCTTCTGCTCCAAATCGTTGATCTGAGTCATGGTTTCCTTCCCATCACTGTTGGCTCCTTGTACACTTTTCTTTTTTCACTTTTCATAGACTTCACTTTTTCTTCTATTTTGTGACCATACTCAGCCATTTGTGTGAGCATCCTGATTACCAGTGTTTTGGATTCTGCATCTGATAGGTTGGCTATCTCCTCATCATTTAGTTGATTTTCTCAATTTTTGATCTGTTCTTTCATTTGGGCCATGTTTGTTTGTCTCAGCGCACCTGTTACATTTTAATGAGTGGAGTCTTAGGTATTCACCAGGGCAGGGCAACCCATGTGGCTTCATTGTGGTGCTGTATGTGGGGAAGGTGTCCAAGAGGAAACAATGTCACTTGCTTGGCTCTTGGCTGGCTTTCAGTCACTTTCTTCACTACCCAGAAGCAAATTGGGCCTTTCTGGTGCTGATTCCCAGATGGGTGGCTTTGCATATGTTCTAGGAACACTTAGGTCTGTCCAATGGGCTCTTCTATGAGGCTGGGGTTTCTCCTGCTGCCACAACCCCTACAGATTTTTGCAGCCAGAGGTTTTGAGGCTTGCTTTTCGTATGCATGAACCCTCGGTTGCACAGTGTGCCTCACTCCCAAGTTGTTCCTAATGGTTTATCTGCATGCAAATGTTGGCCAGTCTGATCTGCTAGCCACCACCTCTCCTGGTCCTCAAGCCACTGCCTTGCTGCACATCCTCTCCACTTGGCTGCCTGTCTCTGCTCCTCTTACCAGTCTGGATGAATGTTTCTTCTTTAACTCCTTCTTTGATGTGTATATACCTATGCCTCTATCTTGCTAAGTCTATTTTTTCTGATGTAAGTATTGCTACTCCAGGTTTCTTTTTCATGTCCATTTGTCTGGAATATTTTTTCCAACCCTTCACTTTCAGCCTGTGTAAACATTTTGTTCTGATGTGGGTCTCATGTCAATAGCATATATGTGGTCATTTTTTCTTATTTGTTCAGCTCTCTTGTTATTTTTTGATCGGAGCATATTATCCATTTACATTTAAAGTTATAACTGATACATACTTATTCATTGCCACTTTTACCCTTTGTTCTTGTGTTCTCTTGCTCTCTCTCTTTTTCTTGATCTTCTTAAAGTAGTATCTTTTGTATCTCTTGCAGTGATGGTTTGGTGGAGATGTACTATTTTAGCCTTTTTTGGGGGGTCTGGGAAACTCCCTTTTTACCTTTCATTTTAAATGAGAGCCTTGTGGGTTCTTGGTTGCAGGGTCTTTGTTTTTTATTACATGGAATATTTTATGCCATTGCTTTCTGGCTTGTAATGTTTCTGTTGAGAAATCAGCTGATATAGTTATTAGAGCTCCCTTGTATAGTACTAGCTGTTTCTCTCGCAGTGCTCTTAATACTCTCTTTGTCTTTATATTTTGCCATTTTAATTATGACATGTCTTGGAGTGGGCTTCCTTGGGTTCATCTTGATTGGAGACCTCTGTGCTTCCTGAACTTGCATGACTTTTTCCTTCACTAAGTTAGGGAAATTTTCTGTCATTATTTTTTCAAGTGGGCTTTCCATCCCTTGCTCCTTTTCTTTTCCTTCTGGTATCCCTATCATGTGAATATTGTTGTCTGTCATCTCTTAAATTATCTTTGTTCTTTTTGAGTCTTTCTTTTTGTTGTTGTTGTTGCTCCGACTGGGTATTTTTTTCTACCTTGTCTTCCAACTCAGTGATTCAATCCTCTGCTTCATCTAGCCTGCTTTTACTCCCTTCTAGTGTATTCTTCATTTCAGATATTGTATTCTTCTTTTGTTCCTGGCTCTTATTCATAATTTCTATGTCCTTATTCATGCTAATGCAGTTCCCACTAAGTTCTGAGTTCCTTTAGCATCTTTATAACCATTAATTTGAACTCTATGTCTGCTAAATTGCTTGCCTCAATTTCACTTAACACTCTTTCTGGGGATTCCTCCTTTTCTTTCAATGGGGTATTGTTTCTTTGCCTCCCTATTTTAGGTGACTTTTTTTGTTTCTCAATATTAGATTGATCTACTTTGACTCCTTGTCTTTGTGGGGTGGTCTTCTGTTTTTGGAAACCTGTGGGACTCAGTGGTACAGTCTCCTTGAATTTTTGAACTGGGTGCTGGAGAGATGTCCTTTATGTGTCCTCCCTTGTTGTAAGTAGATTTTGATTGTTGTTGGCTCATTCATTGGTCAGTTTCCGCATCTGGTTGGCTAACTGTGAGTCACAGCCCCCACCACATCTTGTGTGCTATTGTATAGCAGCTGTCAGAACAAAACAAAACAACCCCACAAACAAAACCCACATCGGCAAAAAATACCCCCAATCACTACCATGATAGCAACAAGAAATGAGCCAATATGAATAAAAGTGGAAAGAAAATAATATTATATGATAGGAAAAAATATATGAGGTGATTAATGGAAAGAAAAATGATTTTGAGAAGGTAGAAGGAGGAGAAATAATGAAAGTAGGGAACAGAAACAAGGCAAAGAAAAAGACAAAATAAAATGTACAATGTAAATAAAATAGGGTGGGAATGGGGGAGAATAGAGTAAGAACAGGGAAGAGTACAATATGAGGTTTGGAAAAAATGGTGAAAAAGTAGGAACCAAATTGAAGACATATAACCACCCCAGCAATATCCATGACAAATGAGCAAAGATTAATAAAGATGGAAAGAGAATAAGAATATTATAAGAAAGAAAAAAAGAAAGAAAAGATTATGATGTCTAAAGGAAAAAAATTGTTTTGAGAGGATAGATTGAGGAGAAATAATAAGTGTAAGGTTTAGAAACCAGGCTAATAAGAGAGAAAATAAAAGATAAAATGAAAATAAGACAGGGCAGAAGGAAGGTGAAATGGAGTAAGACAGGGGAATTGTACAATGAGATTTAAATAATAAAATAGTGAACAACTTGGAATAAAATTGAAGAAATGCAACAACAACCCCAATAACAATGACAACTAAGCAAATATCACTAAAGGTGGAATGAGAATAAGGATGTTATAAGAAAGGGAAAAAGAATGTGAGATGACAAATGGAGAGAAAGATGGGTTTGAGAGGATGGAGGGAGGAGAAATAGTAAGAATGAAGAATAGAAACAAGACATGGAAAGGAAAAAAATAAAATTTAAAACAAAAATAAGAAAGAGAAGGATAAAAGCATAATGGAGTAAGAGAAAGGTAGCGTAAAATACAAGATTTGAAATAAAACAAAAATATAAATAAATATATATAAAAAGTAAAATAAAATAAAAATAAGTAGTGAAATAATAGAAACAAAATTGAAGACAAAGAGACAATGTAAAAAACTATGGGGGAGAAAAAAAATAATGCACATAATGAAAAAAATGAGGTGGTATTTCTCTCAGCAGTCTAGTAGTATTTGTTTGCCTGCTGACTTCTCCTTTTGTCTCCATACCTCGTAATGTCAGCTGGTGTTCTAGTCCAACTTCAGGCAGCTTATTCAAGGCCACAAATGATCTGCAGTCTGTGGCTCTCTCCTTCTGGCTTGGCCTGTTCTCGCTGTTCTGCTCCGCTGGCTTTTTATCAGCCCAAGCCCCAAAGGTGGTTCATCTAACTTCTGACAGCATTGCATGTACTACCTCCATCTGCCTCTAGAGGGGGCTTCTTGGTGTGATTCCTGGTTTTCTCCCAGGAAGCACTGTAGTCTTCAGGGAAGACGGTGGGTGTGTTCCTCCTCCCCAGCACCACATGTCTTGGTTTGTCCCAGATTATTTCCAATAATGCATAGTTTCTGGTGAATTAGCTATTTGTTTCATGTGAGGGGCCAATCTGTATAGAAGTGTCAGTTCTTTCCTACCTGGTGCTCTGTATGAGATCCGAGGCTGGGCGAAGCCCTGAATTCCTCTTGCTGCACCAATTTCTAATATCTCGCCTCTGCTGTTTTCAGTGGAATAGGGCCCAAGGAGGAGCCAGTGTAGCATCTGATAAAAGTTCATAAAGGGCTCCTTTGCAGATTCTCTTTCTTTTCCTGTGGATATTTATCTAGCAGGGGGTTCTTGAGCCTGGCCTTACTATTCTGTGGAGGTTTTGCAATCATACAGGTGAGGACTGGGCGCGCCTTCCTCTCCCCAGAGTTTTCCGAGGGGCCCTGCCTGTAGCAAAGAATCTCAGGCACTCGGCTCTTGGCCCTCCAGCTTCTATCCTGCTGCTCTTGCAGAAGGCTGAGACCGAAACTCGTCATTCTGCACGCAGCCCTCTGCTCACCACCCACGCTCGGTGGGACCCTGCAATCCCTTTGCTGCACAGCCCTTCTACTCTTCCCGGATAGCTGGACTCAGTTGGCATGAACCGTACTTTCAATCTGGTGTCTTTGCTGGCAGGGCAGCTGCGTGCTCACATGGGGTCCCTTGGCCAGCCATGCCTCAGCCTCCCCTCTTAAAAAACATCTCTATGTGTCACCCACACTGCAGCACTGAGCCACTGCCAGGCTCTCCGCTCACTCTATCTCCCCGAAAGGCAAAAATTATCTCCCGGTCAGGGCTGGCCACAGCCTGCTGGTGCCTCCTGACAGCTTTAGGAGATAGAATTTCTCTTTGAACTCTCCCGGTTGGCACTGCAGCTCTGGATATGCTGCTCACTGTGTGTGCAGCCTGAGTCTCTCAGACTCTGTATATGCTTCCAAGTCACTCCTGATTAGGGTTGGGGGTTCCATGTGCAAGACCAGAGCCCCCCACTCCAGGAGCAGCACAGGCTACTAAGCTGTGTTTTCTGTCTGTTTCTCCTCTGCTGCAGGTGCCTTGCTCAGGGTCTTTCCCTTTCAACTTATAAAATCTCTCACCAGACAGTGCAAAATATCCTTTATAAACCATGGCTTCAAAAATCGTATCATCTAAGATTCCATTGATTGTTCAGGTCACTTGTCAGATCAGCTGAAAATCTGTTCTGGGGGCATGAGCAAGTGGGCTCTGCTTCTACATGCTTGACCACTATTTCCTCACCCCTGACTGGTTATTTTAAAAAAGACTACTGATCTTTCACAGCCCCGAGAGAATATAACCTCAGGAGAACAAAGTGCTCTCTCTTCTTGCTCAATGACCCACTCTTGTCTTTTTCATTCGCATGTCTTCCCTGTTGCCCATGAACACGCGCAATCACATGGGTCTAGCAGCCATGTGGGCTGGCAGCATACCACATGAACCACCAAGTACTAAGCTTAAATATGAAACAGGATCTCTGGACACTGGCCTTTGTTTCGGCCTAGCCAAAGACATGATTGGACTTTTTCCATGGTGGGGCAAAGGGAGATGGGAAAGTGGAAACCCAGTAGCAGATTTCCACCCAAATAAATCTTGGCACACCACAGTCTCCTGTGTGTGGATCCGTGAAATGCTATTTCCACAATCATGTGGAAGAACATGACCTCCACCAGCATCGTGGCTGCAGAGGGATGTTTTGAAAGAAGATGCTTGGGATTGGGTTGCAGAGATCATTGTGCTTTTTGGTGGCCCTGATACAATTTAGTAGATAGTGGCAAGATTTTGGGATAGACAAAACTTTTCTTGTATTTTAGCGATCTGTAGTAGGAGAGTATATTTTATTTGAATAATGTTGTGTAATGAGGTAAGTGGAAAATATGGCTCTACCATGAAGAATATTTAACTAAAAAAAAAAAATGGAGCAGGAAGAAACTTGCAGCAGCTGAATAAAGGACCTAGGCTAGCTATTTTTTGGAGAGTTTGGAACAGGATGTGGAATCGAGGAGAACAACTTGAACCGGAGCACGCCTCAGATTCACCAGGAGGGCTTTCTCACAAGTTCTCAGGTGAGGCTGCTGCTGCTGTTTAGGGATCACCCTGAGAGCATCACTGATTAGGAATTGTCAAAGGAGCCTTTTGGGTGAAACCCGAATTGAAAGGAGGTCCTCCTTGCCTTGCAGCTTTTTGACAGATGTTCCTATAAAATGTTGGCCAGAGTTTTTTGTTTTTTTTTAAACTTTCCTGGCAAAGTAAGATGTATGCTCTTGACTTGAGGGCTGAAGAGTAGACATTAGCTGCTCTTCAAAGGAAAAAAGATGTCGACAACTTTGCACCTGCAGGGAATGTTTATTACTCTTCACTGTACCAGTAGTTTCTCCTGTACTGGGAGTAAGGGGTTAAAGGTGTAACTTATTTCATTTATTAGACAACCTTTTTTCAGTCACGAAATTGTTTTATTACTGTTTTGTCCTTTCTTACCCTTCCCATCAACACATTCGAACATTGTGAAATGTACACAAAGACATAGATGTACATATGTAACAGGGAGTCAGATGTACACATGTAACAGGGAGTCTGGCCAGATTGCTGGGCGGCACGGAACCCCAATCCAGCATAAAAGGCTGCGCTCCCTGGAGTGGGGGAGGGAACCAGGAGATGGTGAGAGAGCCTGCCTTCCCTGGAGAAGGAAGAGGCCTTGGAGGAAACCCCAAGGCATCGGATGGAAGCCACAGCCAGGATGTGCCACACACCTGTAAACATCCTGTGCATGATGCTCCACCCCAGGAAGAGATGCTGTACCCCTGTGTGGCTAGAAAGTCCTCCTGCCTCCTTCTGGATCATGATGGCCAGAGGAGGGGCAGAGACACTGTGCAGACTGACTTGCATTGTGGACTTTAGCCCAAATCAGCTGTGAATTTGGACACTCCCGCAGCACACAGGATTTGGGGGGAGGGAGGATTTAAAACGGAGGGTGTGCAGAAACTCGGCCCTCTTTTGCATTCCCCTCACCCTACCTGGTTGGAGGACTAGGTGTTCATAGACCCGGCAGATGCCAGGCCCTGCTCATGGGTCTTGCCTGTCCCTGCTTGCAGTCAGGAGCAGGCTCACCTAGGACACATGCCCCACTTGTGACAGCCTGCAGGACACTGCATCCCTGCACTGCATGACATGGTTCTCAGCCCATCCTGCTCCTGTTCTCTCCCTCTGAGAGCAGCACACAGACGCTAAGGCTGGGGATGTTCAGCAGCCATTCGGCCATGGGCAACCTTAGATACTGAGACCCAGCAGACTGACTCCCTAGTATGACCAGCTGGAGTGACCTGGCAGTGCGCCCTGCCCTGGGAGAGGGAGAAAACTACAGTAAGGCAATGAAGATGCTGGCCTCAGAAGTATGTGCTCCAGAGAGAGAGAGAGAAAGCGCAAGCCAGCACACCTGGAGCTGGAGAGGTGGAGACCCATCTGTGTAGCAGCCTTGGACTTCAAAAGGGCAGATAAGAATGGAGGGGGTGTCTCTAGGCAAGGATTTGGATTTCAGTTTTTTGGGCAAAAAGGGATTTCATGTTTTGTGGAATAGAATGGATTGGAGCGGGGGAGTCCTCATGCTTCTAAATTAGTCACCTTGTTAATAAAAGCATTTTTTATTCCCCACCAATTTTTGTGTTCTGCTTGTGTATGGCAGTAGGCAGCGAATCCCAGTTTGCCCGGTAACACACACAGACTTCCAATCTCTGCCACCTTCAGAAAAAGGTTTGGCTTTCTGTATCTGCTAAGACATGAGTCTTCACCATGGTAAATAAATGCACTGGGGCCACTAAATTATCTTGCTTAATTTAGCTGTCTCCCCAAGGAGACCTTACCCAGTAAGTCTTGTTTTTCCTGCAGTTTAGCCTGTATTTGTAAATTCACTGAATCCAATTGCTTTTGCTGCCTTCTGATCTCTCTTTCCATTGGTGATTCTGAATTAAAATTCTGTGTTAGTTTCAGCTCAGTATATTGGCAAACCACAAGAGGTATTTTCCTTATGTTATTATTATTATGATATTAATTATAATATACATTATCAACTGAATGTCAGCAGTGTCCTAGGATTTGTACTGAGCAAAGATTTTGACAAGGTCCCTGCCTAGGGATTATGTAAAAGAGGCCTCCATTCAAGTAGAATTGAATTAATAAATGCCTCACTTTAGCGTGGCTAAACTTGCATATTGATTGATTCTTTGGATGTGAAGTGAGTTGTGAGAGAGCAAAATAAATTAACTATAGAAATTTTAGAGTCTGTTTTTCGGAACAACTCATTATTTCATGCAACGACTTGATTGCCTTGATTGTCTTGATTGTTTCTGCAGAAGATAATACTTATTTATCATTTTATTTCTTGAAGTTGAAAAAAATAGGATCCAGGGACTCATATTAGCAGTAGGGAGTAGGTATGACGTATAGTGTTTTCTTTTTTTGTTTTTACCTCACCCGTTGATATGTTCATTGATTTTTTAGAGAAAGGGAGAGAGCGAGAGAGAGATGTGAGAGAGAAACATCAATCACCTCCCAGATATGCCCTGAACAGGGATTGAACCTGCAACCTAGGTATGTTCCCTGACTAGGGATCAAATCCACAACCTAATGTATACGGATGACGCTCCAACAAACTGCACCACCGGACCAGGGCATGTCTGATGTTTTAATAACCTCTTTTTTTGGTCTATGGGGGAGAAACACACTTCCCTCTACCCTCAAGGTTCTTCTGGCTGGTCTAATAACCGAATAAATGTGAGGCAGATTAACAAGACAAAATAACCAAATTTAATACATACATATGTATGGGAACCTCACATACATGAGAGAGTCAGAGATACCACATGCAGGTCAGATTTAGAGATAGAAAGGGGGACTGAGGTATATAAAACACCCGGAGCTAGGGATGAGATACTGCCCCCTGTGGGCTTCAAAGGGTCATTACAGGATGATAAGGAGAAGGCATTTAGTAAATAGACATTTGCCCTGCCCTATAAATAGTAATGGCTAACGTGGCCTTTCTCTTCAACTAATCTGCATACCACTGAGGCATTTCTTGGGAAGACTAGATCTGCACCCCCACAGGTCCAGCTACGTGACTGTGCTTCAGCTCCTTCACTTTAGATTCTTTATTCTGTCCTTGTGTTATAGGTGGATGAGATGTAGCTTTTTATTTCAAGTTGAAAAGGTTTGAAAATGTCTCGCTTTTCCTGGGGCACTTTCTCTATCTTATTTTTAAGAATTTGAAATTAAAGTTTTTCATATCGTTGCCAGTGGAAATAGGATTCTTCCATAGAGTCACAAGAAAAGCATTTGGGAGGCCCATACGTAGAAGGATGAGGCATAGTGCTGAGATTTATTAGAGCAAAAACCAAGCTGTCCCTAAGTGCCCAACGTCTCATCCACAACCAGGTGTCTAGGCTTAATTCCCTGTGGAAGAGGTCCAGCTTCGGGGGCTTCAGACCCTCACCTGTCCTCACCAAGCCCAGGAGGGCCAGGGCCCAGGGATGCAGAAGTTCTCTGTGTCTTGTTTCCCCATCTGCACATCTGTTGCCTAGGCCCAATGGTGCCCTAACCACAGCTAGTGCTGCCTTTGGGTTTCTGTCTGTGCTCTGGAGGGTGCTGCGCTGCCTCACTCAGGCCTGCGCTCGGGCCCATGTGGCTGCTGTGGAGAGGGAGCATCCCAACGGCCCTGTGAATGAATGCTAGCCAGATGGGCTTTTATTAAGCTTTGATTATATTACCTTGAGCTTGGGGGAGAACAGGTTTTCTTTCGAGCTAACCAATATCTTTCCTAATCTTTCTCAGGCTTGTGCTGGGTCTTCCCCCTGTCCAATCCAGTCTGTCCCCCAGGTTTTTCAGGCTATATTCTTCCTTTTTATGTCACTATTGTAGCTCCTACTCTGAATGCCTCAATGTTTTGCCTCATCTGGTTTTTACTGCCCATGCACTTACCTCCACCAGCACCAACTTGGCTTCTACTGGGCACAAACCCAGCAGAGGAATTTCCCATTTATTGCTTATTCTTCCCTCCCATAGTCTGGGCAGGTGAGCTGGCCAGTTGTCCTGCAAGGAGATTGGAAAGCCAGTCCTTCCTCACTACATGGGGGTTACTGAGGGATGTTAATCTCCTCCGCAGGGATTCGGCAATCCCCTGAGGTGTCTGGAGCTGTAACCGCCAGGCTTAAGCCTGATTAAGTGTAACTTCTAGACTCAATGAGGACCAACTGTCCCTTTTGTTAATTCTTAGCTGCCTGTGCTAATGATACAAATGAGTAAAGTGCATGAACTGCACTAACTATAAATGCATGGGTTTATTTATTTTTTTCTATGTTTATACCTATATAATCACCTAGTGATTATGAATACAAGATTTGTGTGCCTGATGCTTCAAGGTAAATATTCAGAATATCAGAGTTTGGACCAAGGAAAGGTTTATTAACTGAGAAGCTCCAGCTAGAGAAGATGGAGATGCATCATGGCTTCCACAAATCCAACTTAAGAGAGCCTAGCATTCAGGCATCTTTTATGTCCAAGGCAAGGAATGAGGGGTAAGGCAAGAGGTGAGTGGGGCCCATAGGCAGTTAGGCAACAAGAAAGGGATTCAAGGAAGAGCACACCATTTCTAAATCTATTTATTACCTCTAGTCTGTTGCCACCTCTGCCCCCAACAATCTGAGTCAGGTCTGGAGGCCTCTATTACTCATTTCCAAAACACTGTGGGAAAGGTACCTTCTAACAGGGGGCTGTTTTTTGCAAAAATTCAAGCCTTAAGCAGAATTCCTCTAGTTAACTAGCATATCTATAGCAGGAACTATTAGCCTGAAGGCCATGGGAGAAATGAAAGCTAGAATTAAGCTGGAGAGAGCATTTCACTCTGTTATACCAGCTCAAGACATAGAATGTTCCCATGCCAGAGAAGTTGCCTCATTTTCCAGTCAACGCCTCCCCTGAAAGTAATCACTATTCTGATTTCTAACATCTTTGGATTTGTATGTTCTTGAACATAATATAAATAGTTTCATAGAGTGTATTCTTTGTGTCTATTTTCTTTTACTCACCATAATGTCTGGGAGAGTCTGTGGTTTCATGTTTGTGGTATAATATGTTCTTTGTTGCTGCGTAATATCTCCTTTTATGAGCACACACAACCTATTTACTCATTTTCTTATTATTGGACAGTTGGGTTGTTTCTGCCTTGGGTTATTTGGACTAAAGCTGCTATCAATGTTTTTTAACATTTTCTGATGGTCCCATGAACTTATTCCTTTTGAGTTATGAAATAAACATATGATTAGCTCTGATTTAAAGTGTCACTATTCCCAACAATTGTATTAGTTTGTACTTTCTCCAGCAGTGTGTCAGAGTTCCTGCTATTCCCCATTCTCATCAACAGTGGGCACTGCAAGTTTTTAAAATGTTAGCTCTTCTTGCGGGTATATAGTCGTATCTCTCTGTCAACTTCTGTTTTTTTCATTAGTTAATGAAACTTCTAGAATAAATGAAAATAATTCTAAGGTTATTGAGACATGGTCAGTTTGATCAGCTGTTGATATTTTTAAGCCACAAGAGCTACCTACACAGTTCTTAACTAGCCAGTGCAGTGACAGTTTGTAAGCTAGGATTTGCACGAGCCAATTATTATTTTTAATGAACACTTACTAGTTAACAAATAATTTATTAAGTTATTTATGTGTATTGACTCATTGAAGGTGTCAAATTTTGATTCTGATAGTACTATCATAGTTTCTTTTTAAATTTAATTAATTAATTAATTAACTTACTTATTTATAGAGAGAGGGAAGGAGAAGAGAGAGACATAGATGTGAGAGAGAAACATCGATCGCCTGACTCTTGTAGGCTTCCCCTCAGAGAATGAAACCTGCAACCCAGGCATGTGCCCAGATCAGGAATCGAACTGGCGACATTTTGCTTTGTGGGACAATGCCCAACCAACTGAGCCACACTGGTCAAGGCGTTACCATTATTGTTTCAAACGCACTCTGCATTTTGGGCTGCTTTTGGACACTTAATATGTTTAGATGTCCTTGCTTGATCTAAGTACGTCTTCCTGAAAACAGGGTATTCACCCGTCTTCAGATGCCCAAACACTTACTCTGAGAACAGAATGGGGGAAATTGGGAGAGGTTGGTAAAATAGTACAAACTTTCAGTTATAGAGTAACTAAGTTCTGAGGACCTAATATATGACCTGGTGACTAGTTGACAACACTATTGTATAATTGAAATTTTCTAAGACAGTAAAAAAAGGATAAATATGTGAGGTGGTGAATGTGTTAATTAACCAGATAGTAGGAATCTTTTCACATCAAGCCACCATGATATAGACTTTAAACATCTTACAATTTTATTTAAAATCATACCCCAATAAAGGTGAAAAATAAAGCCATCACTTAAATGTTTAAAAAATTGAAAGAAGATTTTCTCCTGAATCTTGGTCATTAAATTTCAACCCCTACTACTTCCCTACTCTTTGTCTGGAGGCAAGTGAGTAGTGATAAAAAAATTAGGTCTCTCTGTATTAATGACTTACTGATTTGAAAAAATCGATATTTAATGTAATTATCAATTACCAATAACTTTGGAGGAAGACTATTATTATTTTAATATTAATTTAATGAACTATTGTTTTTAGTGGGAAGTGAGGATTTTGAGGTGAAAGTCTAGAACTGTTTTATTTCACCGCTATAGTAAATACCTGAGTATTACTCACCTCCATGGCAAAGGGTCAGTTTCCTAACTTCTTTGTTAGGACAAGGTCACAACTGCATTATGAGTAATCAAGTATCGTTATTTCTCAAGTCTGACAACTTGTCAACAACCTCATAGCTCATGATGCTTTTCAAAATGTTCCTAGAATATTATTTATAAAATCACAAAAGATGTTGTTGATTTTTGGTTTCTTTAAAAAGAGTATGTGTGTGTGTACATTTATATATGTGTATATATAATATGTTTATATGTATAATATGTTTATATATATATATATAAATCTCCATGATTGACTTCTTTGACTTCTCTCTTAGTGACTCTTCAGTGTCACGAGTGTTTCCCCAGACATGAAGTTCGGTGTACGTTTGAAGCTCTGGCAAAGAGGGACCACACGAGTGAGACGAGGGAGCTGGGCAGAAGCAGGGGCGGCTGTTGCTGGAGCTACAGAGCAGTCTCGAGATTTTGTCCGTAATCCCCAGAAAGCAGCACCTGAGCACAACACAAATATTTGAAAACAGTTGTTACTAACGTGGTGAAGATAAAGCGTCGTTAGGCAAACCTGTGTCTGATACCACCTTCATACTTTATTTTGCTCAAGACAATATGCTGATCTCAGAGAATGTAGTCTTTAAAAAAATTACACAGAATGTGTGTACTCTTAAATGTGATCAATGAATAAAAGAATTAATTAATAATGATGAATGGTGAAGAGCTAACTAGGAAATTTTGGAAAGCCGTATTTATGAGGCCAAAGAGTGAAAGAACTGTGTACGAATACTGCATCCTCATTAGTAATTTTTTTCCTCATAGTAATATGGACTTGTAATTCTGAAAATGCACAGACAAATAAAACATATTGCAGATAATGATATCCACAGCAAAAAACTCACAAAAAGGAATAAGGAAAAGCTGGAATGAGCCCTGTGAAATATGATTGAAATTGGAGATTGAACCCATGGTTTCTAGTATATTTAAATAGGTAGATACAGAGAAAAATGTAGATATACCTGGGTTACTATACATACGTAAAATATTCTAACTCTGTCCACTGAGTGGGTTTAAAAGAAAGAAGAGCCCAGTAGCAATGAACAAACTTAGTGCCCAGACCTTGCTTTCTAAGTATCATTCTCCAATAAAAGAGACTAGATCTGTAGAGAAATAATTGATTCAATGCTGGAATAAAAAAAAACACAAGAAGATCATAGAACATATTTTTCTACAGAAAGTGAGAAAGTGATTGAAAAGAATAAATCATGTTGAAAGACACAGGAGCCAAACTTAGGGAGCTGTCCATCGCCACACCTGGAACAATATGTGTAACAAGTGAGAATAAGGAATGATAACCAAGGGAATAAAATAAATGTCCATGAGCCCATATTAATATAAATAATAATCAGAAAAATAAATAAATGGGGTGGAAAAGGCTGATTTTTTCTTATAGAAGGTTTCCAGTTATCAATGTAAAAGAGATAAAGAAAATAAAAAAATTACTAGGCAAACATCATGGTAATAACTGCAGACAAGATCCATGGATAGTTGCTAAATTTGGGTGAAAGTTTAAGGAGAAACAGAATATTTGCATAATCTCAAAGAGCCTCACTTGATTTTTTATAAACACAAATGGAAAACAGTACAAAATGGCAAACAGCTTTACAAAATTATTAAGGTTAGCACTTTATAACTAAGATATATCAACCCCAAATGCACTGTAATATGATACAGAGGATACTACTTCTGTGCTATGCTTGTCAAAAATGTGTAATCTCAGTTTAATTATGAGAATACATTAGTAAACACCAAATTGATAAACATTCTGCAAAATCACTGACTGGTGGTCTTCAGAAATGTTATTTGGGTCATGAAAGACAAGGAAAGACTGAGGAACTGTCATAGACTGGAAAAAAAACTAAGGAAACATAGTTAAATGCAATGTGGGATCCTGGTTTGAGTCCTGGAAGAGTAGAAGCCATCAGTGAAAACTTGGTGACGTTTGAATAAGGACTGTACTTTACTGATAGTATGTACCAATATTAACTTCCTGGTTTCAAAACTGTACTCTGATTAAGATATTAACATATAGGGGAAGCATGGTGAAGGATATATGAAAAGACTATGTAGTCTTTTTGCAATATTTTTGTTAAGTTTAAAATTGTTTCAAAAGAAAAATGCAACTAAAACCATGTGAAGTTCCACTACTAAAAAAAAAATGCTAATATAATTATTACGACCTTCTCCTACCTGTGTGTGTGTGTGTGTGTGTGTGTGTGTACAATTTGTTTGAAAACATTCAACCATTGTTAATATAATGAGAAAGATTTGCATGACATTGATGTAACCTGATCGCTATAACTTGGCAACCTGGCATCTAAGGAGGGTGGACTGGAACGCATGTGTGAACAATGACAACTTCACTGCACTAGTCAGTGGGGGACGGTAGATACCATTGAGTGGGTATGTGTACTGTGTGGCCATCACATTAAAAATGGCTGAGCAAGTAGCACAGTGAATTTGTATCGAATTTTGTATTAAGCTTGAACATTCCTCTGCAGAAACCATTCAGATGATTCAGAAGGCTGCAGCTATGGGTAAGTGGTGATCAGCAACTTCATCATGACAAAGCGTGTCCTCATGCATCACATCTCCTTTTGGGTGAAACACCAAATCATCCAGGTGACTCAGCCCCTCTACAGCCCTGTGACCTCTGGCTTTTCCCAAAACTAAAATCATCCTCGAAAGGGTAGAGATTTCAGACTGTGGATGAGATTCAGGAAAATATGATGGGGCAGCTGGTGGCAATTGGGAGAACTGTGTGAGGTCCCAAGGTACCTACTTTGAAGGGGACTGAGGCATCACTGTCCTATGTACAGTGTTTCTTATATCTTGTATCTTCTTAAGCAAATATCTCTATTTTTCATAGTACATGGCTGGATATCTGGGCAGACCTGATACTTTAAACAAATGTATTTTAAAAGTGGAAAGAGTAATAATAGCACACTTGCAGGGCTGTTGTGAGGATGACGAAAGCTAATACATGTAAAGCACTATGTCTAGCACAGAGTGAGTTCACTACAATTTTTTTAGTCATTGTAAAGATTGCTTACTGTTGTGTAACTATGAACTAGGACTGGGTGGCACTGGGGGAGGCCAGAGAAGGGCCTTGTCATGGAACAAGAGGCAATTCAAGAGAGCGACAGATAGATTTAGCAAAGCACAGTAAATTTATTAAAGCGATAGTATGCACTTGAGGAGTGAGAGCAGCAACCTTGGAGAATGAGGTGCACTGATGGGGTCTGGGTGGAAGGTTTTTACAAAATGTGGGCCAGGGTGGGTAGAGGGTGGTCCTCTGCTTCTGACACTGATGTGGTGACTGCTGGAATTTGGGCAGGGGAAAATGGGGGAACAGGTGGATAGTATAGGTTGTGTTTGTAATATTCCAGCCAAGATGGAGAAGGGGAGGTATAGAGCTTTGGGCCTTTGTTCCCTATTTCAACTTTCCTGCCCCACAAGTTAAGTATTTAAAAACTTTAGGTGTTTAATGTAGTGTGTGAGATACTTGAGCAACTGAGAGATATTACAGGACTGAAGGAAATAGTATCCTGGGTGCAAAATTCTAGAATTAAAAAATGTAGCATAAATATAATTACTGTGACATTTGCTTGATGGGAAGGTATTGAATTTGAACCTCTTCTGGGTCATCAGTTAAGATATTCAATATAACTGCACAACTGCAATTGATTTGTGTTTATTTTCCCCTTCAATACCATGAGCATTGAATTTAAACAATTATAGAGTAAGGTTATATGGAAATAGTGTAATAAAATACCAAGTATGTTTGACTCCCACTGACTTTCTTTCTGAAAGTTCAGAAACAACAGAGAATCAAAACAGAAACAGAGGAAAGAAACCTTCCCACCAGCAGCTCTGTTGCCAGAAGCCGTAATTCAACATTATGGAAATCCCTTGCTTCGAAGCAAGGCGACGTGCTGCACTGGCTCGTCCCGAAATGCAGCATCTCTAATGAGCTGAACAGATTTTGAGAATCTTGTCAGTATTGTTGGAAGTTAGTGAACACAGAGCCATCGCTAGAACCCTGTCCAATTACCTTTTCCAAATCTTCAAGTGAACAGCGAGGCATTGAAAGAAGGAAAAGAAAGGTCATTCTGGGCAAAGACTGATATTCCGTTCTACGAGTTAGGATTATCTGGCACATTGAGATCCACATATGTGAGCTTTTTAAAACAGCAATGATATCATTGTGTTGAATTTTTCTCTTGTAATCTATCCTGCTCATATTTTTAGGCTAAAGCATTATTGAACAAGATGGGCTATATCCTAAAGATTTAGAGGAAAAGCTAAAAACCACTCGATTGAAGGCCAAATTGGTAAAGAAGTAAGTTTCAGAGGTACCACCGTGTGTTGAAAACTCCTTATCTTCAGATAGACTTTATCTCCAAAAGCTTTTGGCGTTTTAGGGACAGAGCAGCTAATGTGACCCAAACTGTCCTTCAGGGAACTGAAGATAGGTAAACTCATGTCTGATAACTACACAGGACCTTATACATAATTAATATAAAACCAGGTAGCTTTTTCACCATAAATCGTCTTCTATTATTTTCTTTCCCATTTACTCTTTCATTTGCTCATGAATGAGATATTTGTATCACCAAATTTTATTTTGACTAGTGTCACGGAAACCTGGAAGAACCACCCCGACTACTTGTAATGAACTTCCCCAAAGTACGGGAGTGTGTTGATTCTAGCTCTGAGATTTCTGTCTGATTGCACTCTACCGCCTTTTCCCACTGTGCTCTTCTCCCTCTGCACTAGTGCAATGCTCCCGACTGGGCTTCTTCCGTGTGTTCCCTTCCCTGCCATGAGTTGCTTTCCAAATTCATAAATAATTGTTCTTTCCTTGAATCAAATTTTTAATAGATCTCAATTTTCTACAGTTTGAAATACAAGCTTCTTACAACAACTTAAAAGGATTGCCACAACCTGGGCTCCATTTGCCTTTCCAGGCTCACCTACCAAAATTATTTTGTATTCCGTGCATCACAACACACACGTCATAGACTCTCTCATGGCTGTGCCTTCGCTCTTGTTCCTTCTGCCTAAATGGCATTTTCCCTACTTCTGCAATGGGAACTTGCTGATATTCCAATCACCATTTCCATTTCATGTTTTCTTTGATGCTTTCTCCTCTCTATTCTCACCCAGTTTGAATTAGTCACTGCCTATCACTCCATTTATACAACTATTACAGACCCTGTTAATAAAGTATCATATTTAATTGTACATATAGATGATTAGTTCTTTGAGAGCAAATTCCATGTCTTATTC
>PVKM010023717.1:0-20991 GCA_004027735.1 Carollia perspicillata | reverse complement strand
TCAACAAATGAACCTAAAAAAAAAAAAAAGAAAAACAATGAAAACAAAAACTGAGCAAACAACCAGAACAGGAACAGAACCAGAGAAATGGACATCACACAGAGGGAGTTCAGTGGGGAGGTGGAAGGGAGGAATAGGGAGGAAAAGGTACAGGGAAGAAGAAGCATAATTAGTAGGCACAAAATAGATGGGGAGAGATAAAAAATGGTATAGGAAACAGAGGACTCAAAGAACTTATATGTACAACCCATGGACATGAACTAAGCGGGGGAGATGGTGAAGGGTTGGGGGGTCAGGGTGGAAGGGAGATAAAGGGGAAAAATTGGAAAAACTGTAATAATATAGTCAATAAAAATACTTAAAAAACTGCCAAACTTTGAAATGAAAAATAAAGTAATAAAGAAAAAAGAACTAAACAAAAATGGAGATAATCAGTCTATGAGATGAGTTCAAAACACTCAATCAATCTATGAGTTCAAAACACTGGTTAGAAGAATGCTCAAGGAATTCTGTGGATACTTCAACAACATAAAAAAGACCCAGGTGGAAATGAAAGATATACAAATTGAAATAAAGAACAATTTACAGGGAATCAACAACAGAATGAATGAAGCCAAGAATCAAGTCAATGATTTGGAATATAAAGAAGAAAAAGACATACAATCAGTCCAGCAAGAAGAAAAAAGAATTCAAAAGAATAAGGATAGTGTAAGCAGCCTCTGGGACAACTTCAAGAGCTCCAATATTTGCATCATAGGGGTGCCAGAAGGAGAAGAGAAAGAGCAAGAAATTGGAAACCTATTTGAAAAAATAATAAAAGAAAACTTCCCTAATTTTTTGAAGGAAATAGACATACAAGTCCAGGAAGCACAGAGAGTCCCAAAAAAGATGGATGCAGAAACCCCCTCTAAGATATACCATAATTAAAAGTCCAAAGGTTAAAGATAAAGAGAGATCCTAAAAGCAGCAAGAGAAAAGAATTAGTTGCCTACAGGGGGTTCCCATAAGACTGTCAATTAATTTCTTAAAAGCAACTTTGCAGGCTAGAAGGGATCGGCTAGAAGTATTCAAAGTGACAAAAAGCAAGGACCTACAACCTAGATTACTCTATCCAGCAAAGCTATCATTTAGAATTTAAGGACAGATAAAATGCTTCCCAGACAAGGTAAAGCTAAAGGAGTCCATCATTACCAAACCATTAATTATTATATGAAATGTTGAAGAGACTTATTTAAGAAAAAGAAGATCAAACTATGCACATTAAAATGACAATAAACACGTAACTATCAACAATTGAATCTAAAAAACAAACTAAACAAATAAGCAGAACGGAAACAGAATCATCATATGGAGAACACTGTGATGGTGGCCATTGGGAAGGGGTGTCTGGGGGAATGAGGGAAAGGTGAAGGAATTAAGAAGTACAAATTGGTAGTTACAGGATGGCCAGTGGGGTGTTAAGAGCAAGTATATGAAATGGAGTTGCCAAAGAATTTATATGCATGACCCATGGACATAAACACAGAGGGGAGGATCACCAAAGGGACTGGGGAGTGCTGGGTGGAGGGCAAAAAAGGGGGGAAAATTGGGACAACTGTAATAGCATAATCAATAAAAAATAGAAAAAAATAAATAAAATTTCCAGATCCTCTAAAAATAAAAGATTGAATTAACTCAAACATAATAATCTTGAGCCTTTCCCTAAACAACTCACTACTATTCCTTCCACAACATTTTACTTACCTTTTCCACCTTCATTTACTTCTTGAAGTAGCTTGATGGCAACTTTTTTCATATCGACAGAGAAAAGATGAAGTATAACAAGACCAAAAGATAATAATGGTGGTTTTCCATTCCACTCTTTAGTGAGACACCAAATTAATTCATGGTGGGGACATGACTTTATTAGCTGCATTAGATCATCTGAAGGCAAAAATGAAAAACTATTGAGACATAGTTTCAATAGTTTGATATGATACTAGATAATACTAGTGTGATACTAGATGATATGATACTAGAAACTGAAACCAGCTAATGTCTATACCTGCCAATCAACACTTCTTTTTCCAATCCTCCCAAAGCCCTCAATGGATAGTACTTATCCTCAAACTCCCACCTCCCAAAAATCATGCTCAGCATAGCAAAAAACAAACAAAAGCTACATCTTATAAACAGCACCAGAAAGAAATTTATCAAAGAACTACCATGAAAAGAAATGTGTTATAACAAAAAAGATTAGACCGTCAATCATGAAATCAGAATTCTCATCAGTGCTCCATCAGTCACTTAATCTTTTGGATCTTAGTTTCTGCATCTTAAAAGTGCAGACTTATTATCTCCAGTTCCTAAGGTTCTACATATTCTATGTTATGTTTGACTATATCTTGTTGCTCATATTTGGGCAAACTTCTAGTGAATATAACATTTTTCTTTCTGTGCCTTGCACAGAAAATGAGCATCAGTAATTTAAAAAAATATATCAAGTATTTAGAAACTCAAAAATGAATATTTTAAGAAGCCATTGCTAGTTTACACAGCTAGAGGTTGAGCTATATGAAGTTACCTACGTTTGACCATTTTTACTCCATAAAAAGCAATTTTATACGGTTTAAAATATATTGTTAAGCACTGAGGTAATCTAAACTTACAATCATGACTTACATTCTTAAAATGTAAACTTTGTGTTAATTTCCTACATTTTTTAAAGTAAAAATATTCTTCATGGACCACAACACAGGTAATTTTCAGAATAATTTCTGAAAGCCTTTCAAGAACTATCATAAACATAATTTGCACTCTGAAAGGTAATACAAAGTAATCTCATATTTATTAAATACATACTTACTGTACTGGGAACTTACACATATTAAATCACTGCATGTAATATTCAGTATAAGTGAGATATCATTATTCTCATATTACAAGTGAGGAAACAGGCTTAGCAAAGTTAATTTTCCCAGCTTATAAATATGGCATAAAGTACAATAGTTCATCTGACCCCCAGAGCCCATGACCTTCCAACCTACAGTACTGCTTCTCCAACACAATGTGTGTGCACTGAATGTGTGTATGTACACATACACATGCACACACGCACACAGAGGGAGAGAGAAATGGTAAAAGAGGAAACAAGGAATAGCAAAATATAGTTCTATATCAACGAAGTCAAACAATTAAAAAATTCCTTAGGGGAGAGACAAAATTATGGTTTGGGTCACTCAAACTACCCCCCACTACGGTGAAGCTATTTATATAGCACCCCCCAGCCGCCAACATTTCCTTTCTCGCTCATCTCACTTCTTTTCATTCAATCTGGTATTTGAATCCCCTTCTCCGTGAATTGATTAACCAATATTTACTCAATTATATGCAAGATATGGTCTGTGACTAATCAGAAAAGACACAAATTCAAATCCAATGACCTTCCCCACTGCTTATGACACTTCAGAATCTATTTCCTTATTCCTTGGTTTGATATGTTATTAATCATAATTTATCTCATGAATGTTATGTTTTAATAAGATTATAAGGGCCTATATACCAAGTATGGTATTTGTTTAACTCACAATTACCTAGAACAGTGGTTCTCAAAACATGGTCTCAGGTTTATAAGGTCAAAACTACTTCCATGAAAATACTAACTTGTTACTTGCTTTTTTGATTGTTATTCTCTCACAAGTGTACAGTGGTGTTTTCCAGAGGCTACAAGACATGTTATATTATAGCAAACTGAATATGGGAAGCCAGCAGTCTTCTAATAAACCAGACATTACAGAGATTTGCAAGAATATAAAACAATGCCACTCTTTTTATGAAACTATTTACTGTTGGAAAGTCATTTTCACAAAATATATTTCATTTATGATAACATGTAAAGGTTTATTGCTATTATTTTAAATGAATAAATTAATATTTTAAAAATTTGTTTTAATTTCTAACAGGATAAATATCAATATATATCACCAACCTAAAAGCTCTTTGGGATTTCCAATACTTTTTATTTTTATTTTTTTAATATTTTATTTATTTATTTTTAGAGAGAGGGGAAGGAGAAAGGGAGAGAAACATCACTGTGTGGTTACCTCTTGTGTACCCCCTACTAGGGACCTGGCCCACAGCCCAGGCATGTGCCCTGACTGGGAATCAACCCAGGAACCCTTTGGTTCACAGGCCAGTGCTCAATCCACTGAGCAATAGCAGCCAGGGCTCCGATGCTTTTTAAAAGTGTGAAGGGGACCTTAGACCAGAAAGCTTGAGAGCGTCATACCAGATCTAGGACAACCCAGTTTCCATGTAGATACATTTATTTGTTTAATGATAATGGAAAACAGAACAAACAAATCATTTCAGGCTTTACTCTAGAAATTGTTAGGAGGGAAATACAAAACAATTCTTTACTTCTAAAACTGATGATACTCTATTAGATTTATGCTTTCAGAACAAAAGACTTTTCTAAGATTTTACTGCTTTTTTAAAAAAAATTTTAAACATAGGCCCTGGCCAGGTAGCTAAGCTGGTGAGAGTGTTGTCCCACACCGAGGCTGTGGGTTTCATCCATAATCAGGGCACATTAAAAAATCAACCAATGAATGCATAAATAAGTGGAAAAACAAATTGAAGTTTCTCTCTCTTTCAAATCAATTTTAAAAATTGTAAATGTAAAGCCTATTAGTAGTCTAAATTTGAGAGAGAACACTTTTCTATGAAAAGAGAAAGTATTAGTAAAATATATCTTTCCTATGAAATAAGGTTCTCCTGAGTCCTTGAAAAGTCCTGGGAAAGCTGTGGTTGTTCCTCATTAAAAATAAGTAAGTGAAGTAACTTTTCAAACTGTGTTTTTATGTTTTAAGCTTAATTTTTCCCAGGTTATTATTATTTTCATCTTATGATGTTAGGCTAAAAAATTCTGCAGATGAATATCAAGGTTATAATTATATAGTAGTGTTATTACTTCTTAATTATTACAATATACATTTAGTTAGAGTTTAATGTACTTCTACAGAAACAGAATAATCATGTTCCAAGAGTAATTAAAACCGATATTCCACGTCTAAACCCTAACATAAAGTAATTCTTAGCTATAGAAAAATAATAATACAGAAACTGAATCTGTATACTTAGATAATAATAAAATACATAATTTGAAAGTGTGTATAAAATGAATATTGAGTAGTTCCTATTATGCCAGATTGTTCTGTTGTTGTGTGCATTTAGGCAAATTACTTACCTCTCTGTGCCTTAGCCTCTCTAATCTATAAAATTGGGATTATAATAAAACCTACTTCACAGTTAGCATAAGGGCTAAGTGAGATAATGCATGCAAAAAGCTGAACTATTAGCTATTATCGTAATAGTATCAGGCATGCTGTTACATAGTGAATGAAGAAATTAGTAACTGTAATAAGAAGATCCTAAGTAAAAGTCCATTTACTGTTTGAAAATGATCAGATTCAACAGCCATAAAATATCTTTTTTCCTGGAAAAATGTGACCTAAAAGTGCTATGTTTTGCCTCATTTTGCAGCTTGTTACAACTCAGGTACACAGCCTGTACACCAGGACTGGCATGGGCCTGTGATGTGGGGAGGGGCCAGGACTGCCTGCACATTGACGTTACTGCTGAACTGGGTTCGTCATGAGATCGGAGCCTTCAGCTTGGGTCACCCTAAAAGGTCCACAATTCTCCCAGATCACTGCCCAGTTGCAGCCTAGGTGTTTCAAATTTTGAAATGAATTTTATTTCACCAATTCTTCACTTCAAATGTGTATATCATAATTCAGAACATTATATATGGCTTAAGTCCTTTAAGTAGCATGGTATAATATATCAGCAAAATTTATCTTTAAAACTGTACATTTTAGGACCATCCTGTTTATTAAACATTTATGTATTGAGAAAAAATATAATGTATTTGAATGTCAAGCATGAAGGTCAATCAGCTTCAGCTGAACTGTTTTCCTGAAAATTACAAAAGAAATGTACTTATCAGTATATGTAAAACAGATTTTATAATTTAAAGCCAAAATATTGCCCACTAACATGGGTGATCATACAGTTAAATCCACAATTCGAAGGTACTCCAATAAGTAGGCATTGTTACTCACCAGAAGTAAAGTCCTTGAGTTGCTCTATATACTGCATGGCCTCATGGATCTGACCCTGTTTACACAGGCAAAGTACAGCTTTGTTGTGCATGCTACATTCATTGTAGATAATCTGAGCTAAAGCCAAGCACTTGGCCTTGTGGTGAGTATTCTGCTCCCCATAAGCACAAATCACATCCCCAGCCTCCTCAGAAAATGTGAGCCTAGAGCAAGGAGATCAATAAGACACATATTTGAGAGTTCTTGATGACAGGACGAAAATGAAGTACAGTCGTTTCTCGGTACTCATAGGCTTCGGAGCTTATCAAATCCTGCACTCCTTGCATTTTGACAAGGAAAAAAAATGTTTTAGCCCTTGGCGCTTGCTCAGGACTCACTGCACATGCTAGAACTTGTATGAGTCACCAAGCTGCCCCGAGAGAGAAAATACTCATCCTTCGGTACTCATTGGTTTCCGTACTTGTCACGAATTTTGGAATGAATTAATGATGAGGATCAAGGTACCACTGTATTTGAGAATTCAGTATGGTTGAACCATATTGGATTTTCTATGGTCTTCAAGAATTCCAAGTTAGTAGGCAATTAATATAGAAGAAATTACACACATCTAAAATTTAATAGCAAGAACAAAGACAATCAGTATGTATTCCTTCGGGGGAAGACATTTTGGTGAAATTGAGATCAAGTTTCTTTTTTTTACATTTGATAAACATTTTTATTATTTCTTAAATTATATTTTTAGTATGCTATTACACTTGTTTCAGTTTTTCCCTTTTTGTCCCCCTCCACTCAGCCCCTCACTCCCTCAGGCAATCCCCACACCTTTGGTCCATGTCCATGGGTCATGCATACATGTTCTTTGGCTACTCTATTTTCTGTGTTGCACTTTACATCCCCATGACTATTCTGTAATTACCAATTGGTACTTGTTTTTCAAAAAAAATATTTTATTTATTTATTTTTTAGACAGTGGGGAAGGGAGGGAGAAAGAAAGAGAGAGAAACATCAATGTGGTTGCCTTTCATGCATCCCCTACTGGGGACCTGGCCCACAATCCAGGCATGTGCCTTAGACTGAGAATTGACCAGCGACCCTTTGGTTCACAGACTGGCTCTCAATCCGCTGAATCACACCAGCCAGGGCCCAACTGGTACTTCCTAATCCCTTCACCTTTTTTGGCCATCCTCTGCATCTCTTCCCATCTGGCAACAATCAAAACATTCTCAGCATCTATGATTCTGTTTCTGTTCTGCTTATTTGTTTATTTTGTTTTTTAGATTCAATTGTTGATAGATATGTGTTTATTGCCATTTTATTGTTCATATTTTTTTATTTTCTTCTTCATAAAGTGGACCATTTAACATTTCACATAATACTAGTTTAGGGGTAATGTTCTCCTTAAGCTTTTCTTGTCTGGGAAGCTCTTTATCTGTCCTTTGATTCTAAATGACAGCTTTGCTGAGTAATCTTGGTTGTACATCCTTGCTTTTCATCACTTTGAATACTTCTTGCCAGTCCCTTTTAGACTGCAATGTTTCTTTTGAGAAATTAGCTGACAGTCTTATGGGGGCCCCTTGTAGGTAGCTAACTGCTTTTCTCTTGCTCCTTTTAAGATTCTCTCTTTGTCTTTAACCTTTGGCATTTTAATTATGTTGGGTCTTGGTGTGGGCTTCTTTAGGTTCATCTTATTTGGGACTCTCTGTACTTCCTGGACTTGCATTTGTATTTTCTTCACCAAATTAGGGAAGTTTTCTGTCATTATTTTTTCAAATAGATTTCCCATTGCTTACTCTGTCTCTTCTCCTTCTGGCACCCCCAGGACATGAATGTTGGAGAACTTAAAGTTGTCCCAGTGGCTTCTTGCACTATTCTCATTTTTTGGATTCTTTTTTCTTCTTGCTATTCTGAATGGGTGTTTTTTGTCTTCTTATATTCCAAATCACTGATTTGACTCTCTACTTCAAGGGAGAGAGGCTGAGAACAAAGAATGTGAATTGTTCTGAGTATTCTATTATATCATCTCAGAATCCTTAAAAGCAGTAGTATTTTCCCAATTTATGCCCTGACCAGGGATCGAACCCACAACTTTGGCATAGCCAGATAGTGCTCTAACTGAACTACCCAGCCAGAGCAAGAATTTATACTTTTCTTAATTTTTATTTTTTAATTTTTGATCTTTTTAAGAGAGAGGAGAAGGGAGGAAGAAAGAGGGGGAGAAACATTGATGTGAGAGAGAAACATTGATCAGTTGCCTTTCATATACATACTGACCTGGGACTGAAACTGTACCCCAGGATTGTGCCCTGACCAGGATTTGAACAAGTGACCTTTCAGTTTGTGGGAGGACAACCAACCAACTGAGCCACACTGACCAGGGCAAGAATTTATATTCTTACAACTAAAAGGTAGAATGGGTCAAGAACCATCAGTATGTGTAAGGAAATTAAACTTATCTGAGGTAGCTTGGCACAACATAACAGGTGTTGGTAATGAGCATGAACTTTCTGATCATGTTCTCACATCTGAAGCATTACCAGTGCTCCCCAACAAGTACTTTTCATAGAGGGCACAGAGTCTAACTAGGCAGAGAAACAAAGGAGGCAGAGTAAAAGGAAGTGTACACACAGAAGTTTCCTAGAACTGAATTATGTGAAGGCCCAGTAACTGAAGGCCATACAGAGGTGGTGGGAGGAAGACCACTGGCACTGGTGAACGGCAGTGCCATCCATCCAGAAGAGCTTCAGGACTAAAGTCCTGCAGGGAAAGTGGTGCATTTGGAATAGGTGACAGCAGTCAGTAGTATGCAAATCAGCATTTTTATGTTTGGAACATTTCTAAGTCATGACTTTGTTATTTAGGAAGTGCTTACATTAGTCCATCCACATCCCTTATGATATACTTTTTTTTTAATTTTTAATTCATTTTTTTAGAGAGAGGGAAAGGAAGGGAGAAAGACAGGGAGAGAAAGCGTAGATGTGTGAGAGAAAACATCTATCGGTTGTCTTTTGCAGGCCCCCAACTGGGCACCTGGTCCACAAACCAAGCGTGTGTCTGACTGGGATTTGAACCTGTGACCTTTTGGTTTGCATGCTAGCACTCAATCCAGTGAACCACACCAGTCAGGGCTAATACATTTTTTAAAGATGATAACTATAACTCTCTGATATATATCCTATGTCCCCATGCATTCAGAGTTAAGGAAGCATAACCCTTAGGCTGCAAAACAAGCAGGCCATGACTACTAGAGTGATGACAGGGAGGCCTTTCCTCATTCTGCCTTCCAATACTCACAGCCCAAACCACATGCACACAGACCTAGCAAAAGCTGGAATCTACCCCCATGCTGATCTTCATAAGCTGGTAGACACTGTTTTGCTGCCTCACCCAGGTCCCCTCTACTGGACCAGTGCCTTCTCCAATTGACTACAAATAGTTCACAGATGCCCCTTCTCTGAAGAATTGCTCTCAGTTCACTGGAGCCAACTCGCCCAGAAGATTACACTTATCTTTCAATCCCACAGTGGTCTAGAGCTGATGGCTAACCAATAAGAGTACAAAAGGCCAATCCCATAACGAAGGGGAAACAGCTCTGTGGTATGGTTTATGCTCCACAGCCCCTCTCCCTTTAATATTGGCTAATACTAGACTTGCCTGAGTTCATGTGCTTGCTTGGCTCTTTCCCCTTTTCTATCCTACCTACTTCTTCCCTTACAAAATTCCCCAAGGAGCAGTCTATCAGCAAATGACATGCACCAACATCCAAGTATCATGCTCTCTCAAAGGGAATAGGAAGCCTGAGTGCCAAACATATTGCTCTCTGCCCTGTTATGTAGCAACAGTCCTACCTTCTCATGATAATCAAAGTCAATCAGGACCCCCAGACTCACAGAACCTAACGTAGGCATGGGAAGCAGAAACTCCCTGTGATGTTTAATTTTATGTGTCAACTGGACTGGGTCGAGGAGTGCCCAGATATTTGGTCAAATATTATTTTGAGTGTGTTTGGGATGATATATTTAGATGAGAGTAACATCTGAATTGGTATACAGAGTAAAGCAAATAGCCCTCCTGAATATGGGTGGCAATCAGTTGAAGGCCTGAAGAGCAGAGAAAGGCCAGTCCTCCCTCAAATAAGAGGAAACTCCTCCAGTCTGGCTACTTTAGCTGTGACATCAGTCTTTCCCAGCCTTTGGACTCAAACAGAAGCATTGGCTCTTCTCGGGTCCTGAGCCTGCTGGCTTTGGGACTGGAATTTACACTGTCGGCTGTGTTAGGTCTCTAGCTTGCTGACTGCAAAACTTGGAACTTCTCAGGCTCCATAATTACATGAGCAAATTTCTTATACTGTATGTACAGAAAATACACATATCCTATTGAATCTGTTTCTCTGGAGAACCCCGACTAATACACTCTCTAACTGGGCTTCTCGTAGTGAG
Organism: Carollia perspicillata; assembly: GCA_004027735.1. NCBI lineage: Eukaryota > Metazoa > Chordata > Mammalia > Chiroptera > Phyllostomidae > Carollia > Carollia perspicillata. Next base: position 10,451 of record PVKM010023717.1, on the reverse strand, counting down.
TCGAGCACAGCCACTCTTTACTTTTCAGAACCAAGTATTCTATCTGTTGGGGATACAGCATTATATAATTGTCATTGGTTTAAAGAGTACACTTCATCCTGAAGGATGTTACTCCATCTTGACCACCACCTGGACCATCCATGAACCAAGTTTCAGTTTTTATGCCACTATCTGCCGGTCTTAGGTAACTAAATGAGGCCACAGGTGAGAGCTGTGCAGGAGGTATCAGTCCTTCAGGGTAGTTGGCATGGGTTTTGGACCACCTATTCGTGAAGCTTACCTATATGCTCTAAACCTGCTTGAACTTGGTCTTGGTTGTACCTGCTTTTGAATGGGCTCTTCTGACCCCACCTGACCTTATGACTTGGTGAGTCTGTCAGAACCCAGTTCATGATGAGCAGCTCTAGTTGCAGTCATTGATGTTCTGTGGATAAACACTCCAATTTCAGCAGGACCCAGTAGTTGACTTTCAAATGGTAGATAGTTGTTTGTTACAGATAGCAGGGGATCTACTGGGATATCTGAGTAGTCCCATGTCAAGTGAAAACTGCAGGTGGGTAAACCAATAACCATGGTTTAATAAAGTTATGGTTACCACAATCAACCCACCAGACAAATCATCAAGACCAACAGAAGGAAGTGTAAGGGTGAAAAGAATCTAAAATGGGTAATAGAGGACAAAGATGATGAATAGTAATCAATACTGATGACTCTCAAAGCAATCACAAGTGCAAGAAGTCAGACCAAGAAGAGTAAAACAATACATAAGGTATGAGTTTGTTTATATAAAACTCTAGAAAAAGCTAACTAATCTACAGTGACAGAAAGCAGATCAGTGGTTACCTGGAGATAGGGAGGAGTGTGAAATGAGGGGGTGGAAGGAAGGAAGAGGCATTATAAAGGGACACAAGGAAACATTTGAAGGTCATGGATATATTATCATCTTTACTGTGATGATTTCATGGGCATATACATATGTCAAAACCTGTCAAACTGTACACTTTAAATTCGTGCAGTTTATTATATGTCAATTATGTCTCCATAATGCTGTTTTTTAAAAAAACTAATCAAATTATATACTTTAAATATGTATAGGATATTGTAAGTAAATTATATCTCAATAAAGTTGCAAAAAACAAATTATAGCTATAGTACCAATTATAATGACAAGGGCTATATAGCTCATCCCACTAACCCTCCTCTTTTTTTTTTTCCTTAGAGAGACGGGAAGGGAGGGTGAAAGGAAGAGAGAGAAATGTCAATGTAAGAGAGAAACATCAATTGGTTGCCTCTCACACACACCCCAACCAGGGACCAAACCTGCAACCTAGGCATGTGCCCTCACAGGGAATCAAACTGGGCACCTTTCACTTTGTGGGATGACAGCCAACCAACTGAGCCACATCGGTTAGGGCAACCTTCTTCTTTAAGCTTCCCCTAGAATTATGACCACAGAATCCTAGAAAAGTTGTGTCTGGATGGAGTGACCTTACTGTGAGAAGCAAATAGATCTGTGTTATGCAAATAGACGTCTGATGTAGATGCTGTTTTCCTGTTGTGCCCAAACCTTCTTTACTGGGCCAGGATACTCTTCCTCAACTGCTCTGAGAACTGACTGACAGTGGCTCACAGGTCCCTCTCTTCCAGTGAATTGTCCTTGCTTGGTGAGAGCCACCATGCCCATGAAGTTAAGCGCTCCCACTCCAACTGGGCAGCCAACAACCCCTGAATGACTTTAAATGGCCAGCCCCTTGCCTCAAAGTGAACTAGCTCTGTGGTGTGGTTTACACTCCAGAGCCACCCCTCTATAAATAAGGCCAAGGGTAGAACATGCCTGAGAGCATATATCCTTGCTTGGCTCTTTCCTCCTCCCCATTCTGCTTCACTTACACATTTTCTTTGAAGGCCTCTCTCTATCAATCATGTGCACCCAAATTCCTGCTTCAGGCTTTGGCTCCAGGGAACCCAACCTAAGGGAACCCTGGTACTAATTTGTCAACCTGTGCTGAGACCCAGCTCCAAGAAGCCACCTCCGGCCTGTGCTCTCTGGTTTGTACGTTCTCCTAAGTGCTGCCTTGATCCATGTCCCTCCTGCTTATAAACTTTCTCCTCGGTTTACCCTTTACATGTACCCACAGCCTACCTGGAATCTGGATCCTGCCTCATTCCTCTAAGCAACGTGACACTAATCAATCCTTTGCTCTCCTTACTGATCGACTTCCACCCATCGATAAGTGGTTATGAGTCATCTTATGAACTGCCATGAGTCAACTCCTGATCAGTTGTGACTGAGCCCAGTACTCCATGAACGCTTAGCAAACACTTTCTAATTGTAATAAAGACCTGAAATAAATGCTCAAATAATGTATTGCTAAGAAAAACCATTAAATTTTTAAGAGCAACTTCCTTAGCCAAATATTAAAATTAAGTTAAAAGTTTAATTTTGCTTACCTTTCCTGAGTGACCCAATTGATAACCAAGTCTAGACGTTTTTCAGATAATCCACATTTGACTCCTTCCAGAGTAAGTTCTGCGTCAACAGGACGTTTATGAGCGTGACTTGTGCTGAAGACAGCCTCAAAAAATGAGAGTAATGGAGAAGGCTTTCCTCTAATTTTTCCAACAGCTACAGAGAAGAACAGTTTTTATGTCAAGTACTTTAAGTAATAGTTTGCTTTTTCTTACTTCATATTTCTTTCATTTTCTAAAAAAGTTAATCTAAAATTACATATTTGTAATTTTTAGCTAATGCTTATGTATTAAACTTTATATTTTGGATAATGACTAAACCTTATATGCTACGTGAAAGCCAAGTCAGAGATTGGAGTGATGTGTCTATAAGCTAAGGAATACCAAAAAGTGTTGACAGCCACCGAGAAGCTAGGAGAGAAGCATGGAATGGAATCTCCCTCAGAGCCTCTTGAAGGAACTTTAAAAAGCTGAAAGAATACACCACCAGCAGGCCTGTACCATAAGAAATGTTAAAGGTAGTCTTTCAAGCAGAAAGAAAATGATACCAGATGGAAATATAAATTTACATGAAGGAATGAAGATCAAAAAATGGTATATGCTACCAATATAAAAATTTATAAATATTCTGTTTTTATATAACAAGTGATATAATGTGATCAATTAAAGATTTAATCTATAAACCCTAAAGCAACAACCAAATAAATCAACAAAAAGTTATAGCTCATTAATCAACAAAGGAGAACAAATGGAATCATAAAAAATTAAACTAATCCAAAAGAAGGCAGAAAAAGAGAAAAAGTAACAAAGAAGAGTTGAGGAAAATAGAAAGCAAATAAAAATCAACAATGTCACAATCATTAAATATAAATGATCTAAACACTGCATTTTCAGACTGTATAAAAAAGTAGGATCCACTATGTTATCTAGAACACAGTGACTTTAAACAAAGACACAAATAGAATAAAAGTATAAAAATATACTACACTAATATTAATCAAAAGAAAGATAGACTGACACTTCCAATCTCAAAACTTACTAGAAAGCTAGTGTAATCAAGATAGTATGATACTGGCATAGGATAAAAATCTAGGGCAGTAGGATAGAATGAACCCTGGTCAATTGATTTTTTTACAAGGAGCCATAAAATTCAATGGGTAAAGGCAAGTCCTTTTCTTAACAAATGGTGCTGGGGAAACTAGACGCCCACATGCAAAGGAATCCATTTGGACCCCCGCCTTACGCCATACACAAACACTAACTCAAAGTAGATCCCAGACCTAAATATATAAAACTCGTAGAAGAGAACACAGGATCTTAAGTTAGACAGAGTTCTTAGATTCAACAGCTAAAGCATGGCCATAAAAGAACAGAATCATAAATTGAATTTCATCAAGTTTAAAATTTTTTGTGCCTCAAAAAACAGCATCAAGAAAGTGAAAAGATAATTCAATAGACTGAAAGAAAATATTTGAATACCATCTACCTGATAAGAGATTTTTATCCAGAACACAGAAAGAACTCTTGCAACTCATTAATAAAAAACATAAATACTACAACTTTTAAATGAGCAAAGAAAAGAAGTATCTCCAAAGAAATCATACAAATGGCCAACAGTTACATGAAAGGATGCTCCACCTCGTTAGTCATTAGGGACATGGAAATCAAAACCTCACTGAGACACCATGTCACACAGATTAATGAGTGCTGATAAAAACGTGAAGAAACTGGAACCCATTTGCACTGCTGGTGGGAATGGAAAGTGGTACCAATAGCTTAGCAGTTCCTCAAAGTATTAACACACAGTTACCATGTAACCCAGCAATTCCACTGCCAAGTATCTAACCAAGAGAAAGAAAGACATATGTCCGCACAAAAACTTGTGTACAAATGTTCATAGCTGCATTATACATAATAGCCAAAAAGTGGAAACACCCCAAATGACCACCAAGTGATGAATAAACTTTGACACGTACCTCGTACCATATATAAAAATTAACTCAAATTGGACCACAGACCTAAAAGTAAACCAAAACTATAAATCCTTATAAAAATTTAGGAGAAACATCTCTGCAGATAAGGCACAGATTTCTTAGGTGCAACAACCAATGTCACAATTCATAAAAGAAAAATTCTCAAATTAGACTTCAACGAAATTAAAAATTTCTAACCTTAACAAAGATACTGTTAAAAGAATGAAAAGACATGCCACAAATTAAGAGAAAATATTTGTAAATCATTTATCTGATAAAGAACTTACAGTCATACCATGGAATACCACTCATAAATAAAAAGAATAAACTATTGATAAGTATGACAACATGAATGAATTTCAAAATAATTATGCTGAGTTTAAGAAGTCACTCAAAAAAGAACACCTGCTACATAATTCTACTTATATAAAATACTAGAAAATGCAGAGCAGACTAGCGGATGCTTAGGGACCGGAGGGGAAGCTGCGGGAGAGGATGGTGGCTGGAGTGAGAAGCAGAGGGAGAGAGGGATCCTCGAGGGGAATGAGGGAAATTTGGGGTGATACACACGTCAAAACTTACCAGACTGCATACTTTAAATAGGTACAATTTGCTGAATGCATGTCAACTTACAACAACAAAGCTGTTTGTAAAAGGAAGTGGGAGAGTGGGTACAGGGAGGTAATGGAGGGCATGGGGATAAATGGGTGGAGACTTGACTCGAGGAGGTGAACACACGATATACTGTACAGATGATATGTTATAGAATTGTGCACCTGAAACCTGTATAATTTTGTTAACCAGCATTGCCTCAATAAATTCAATAAAAGAGAAAAAATTAAAAGTTAAGAAATAAAAGGAACTGGAACAAATTTGACAAAATACTAACACTTATTAAATCTTGATAGTTGTAGATGGCTGTTATGTTTCTCCATACTTTTCTGTATATGTAAAATATTTCATAATTTAACTTAGAAAACCTAATCAAACTTTTAAAATTATAGCTAAGGAAACTAAGTAAATGGTAGAGATAAGACTGGAGCTTAGATCTTTAGTCTCCCAGTTCAGTACTCTTCCCATTCTATCACAGAGAAAAAGTAAAATTTGCATACATATATAAGGTTCTGAGAGAATTATTTGCTTACCCTTAAATTTATCCACTGTCCCAATGTTTTGAAGAATTCTCCTAGGACTTCTTGCTGCAAAACAAATTGCCTTCTCATATTCACCAAGTGAGATTAATTCGTTGAACCTACAGCCATTGTATTTCATTATACATGATAAAAAGTATACAAAAAAGAAAACTGGTTAGAAATGCCTAATACAGACTAAACATAGTGGCATAGTAATATAGAAAAGGAAACTGAATGAATTATAATTAGATTCATTCATTCTGTAAGATGTTTTTTCACTTTTTTCCCTAATGTTCTGTCCCTCTTACAGCCTTAGAATAAAACTCTCACCAGCCAGCTGACTTTGAACCTGACCCTGTATTTTATTCCTATAATATTTATAACAGCCTTAGAAAATGGACAGAATTTGAAGTGAATTACAATGAGCTCAGAGTTTTTCTCCCATATCATCCCCAGATAAAAGGGGGAGTCAGGGAAAAGAAGGGCAATCTGCTTAGAAGCTCGCCTAGGGGAAATATTGAAATAATGGAACACAAAGACTGCCAAGTTGAAAAATCAACAGGTGTCCTTGGTATTCAGAAGCCTATGTTGCTCTGCCAGGCATCAGAATCCCAATTAAATATGAAACTAACTCAAGAAGAAAAGAAAATAGTTCAAATAACTGAAGTTTCTACTCCTCTTCCTAAGGCAGAATGTCTTCAAATCAGCCCTTACCTTACTATGAATAAACCTAGGGCAAACATGATTTACAGTGTTGCAGATAAATGTGGAACCCCCAGAGGAGAAAAATGCCAAGTAATATTATGTGAAATACCTAAAACTTTTAACCTCATTATGGGTTTTCTCTCATATCTAAAGCTGGGAGACTTAGAGAGGAATACTGTGTAAGAAAATAACACAGGCTTCGGTGTCTCCCAAAATAATTTTTGCTCCTTATCTATATCATATCAACATGCAAATAAACAGTTAAAACTGTTTAATATGTCAGATTAGGAATATTACATATGTTCATTACAAATTGACCTTATAGCCTATGAATTAACTTCTTAATGAATAAAGTCTTAAATTTCCTTGAGCCTCTATTATACACTACATATAATAACTTAAGTATTGGGCAAAAATGTGTCTTTTTAATATGTCGTAGGATAAAAATAATGAGGAAAAAAAGCCTGAACTGGTCAGGATAATCTGATGATTCAAGAAGACATTCTCAAAAACATTTTGTAACAGCAAGTTCATGGTGAAGCAATGTAGGAAAAGTATAAATAAAAGTTAAATCAACACTACAGTCCACCTATAGTCTCTGTAATACTTCCTGGCCTGCCAATCTAGTATTTTTGCCATAAAGAATCTATTTTTCTAATTCTAGCTTATTTTCTAATTTGTAAGATTTTAAAGATACAAAAACTGGAGGCTACAGCTTATCAAAATGCTAAATATATAATAAATATGAAATAATATGTATTTAAATACATATTAAATAAATGCAACATTATTTTAACAAGGAAAAATAAAAGCTTTTAAAGTATCTGCCTTTCAATGTAGTAAAGCAGAATTTCAGCTTCTTTTGCCTTGCTTGGATCTTCACGTAGTTCTTCAACAATGCCTTGGTCACCTATAAATATTGAAAGAGCCATCAGACAACATTTAAGGCTCCAAGTCAATAGAAAATAATAAGCATGTAGATGTTTAACACCAACAACTAAATGCTGCGGTTTCTGTTAGCACCAGTCTCTTCGAAACTGAGTGGCCTCCCTTCCCCTTTCTTCCTTATTTTAAGGTACATTTTCAAGCATCATCTCTTTGGCTCACCAAGTCTACTCTTTACTAATTATCTGTTGAAAAAGACTCCCACAAGGTAACAGAGACCTAACAGAAATAAGTGTATTTTTGCTTTCCTTAAACTCAGCCTAGGAAAATCCCCACTCTTTTGCTTTCTGTGTGTGTGTGTGTGGGGGGGGGGGGGGGGGGGAGAAAGTTTTCCATTATTTGTATTAATTAAAAATACAGATAAACTACCATATAAATCTTTAGTTTTCTCCATTTGCTTCATGTAGTCTTGAAATGAGCTGCTCATATCAGATTTCACCCATGAAGTAAGTGCATAAAAAATGATCTGCAGTCTTTGATGACTATGAAGATAAAAACATCAACATACTGAACCTAAAAATCAAACAGTGAAATACTACAATAAATACAAATAAAAGCTTCAAACTTAAAAAATATATAATCAAGTTGCATACCGAAACTGTAATTCTTTGTTGGTATTTTCAGCTTCATCTCGCCGCTTTAATATCACAATCATTTCCTCTTCTAAATGTGCCTTTCTCTGAGCTGGTACATATTTTTTTGACATTAGTTGTTTAATTTCTGCATATTTATCTTCAAGATGTTTCAGGTATTTATTGAGAGCATCTAAATTGACAGATTCTTCGAGAGTCATTCCTATGGGTGAAAGGGTCAAATCAAACAAGCCAAGCCATACATGGGACTCTTGTGCTCAAAAGCAAAATAGGGCAGAAAGTTCTCTGTGTCAAGATATAATTAAGAAATGGTAGCATGAACTTGTAGTTTACTGAACACTACACAGAATTAGCATACAGTTTTAGATGGCTAGCAGTTTTTAAGCATATCAATTAAAACTCAAAGATTGACTGTCCAAACCTTAGTATCTTAAGATAGAAAATTTTAATGACCTCATCACCACACCTCGCAAACCCCTAAATAACACTGTCATTCAATAACGCTAAGAGCTTCTGTCTAACGAGTCAGGATTTCTGCCCAGTGATTTCTAACCAAAGCATCCATTAAACTACTAGAGCTAACCCCGGGGTAATCTGTTTATTCTTTCCAGTGAAGAGCTGATACAATGCCAGCCATATCTCTAGTCCCCTCTCCCTCTAATTGTTCCTTCTATCATTATTCATAACAATACAGACACACATAGTTCAAATGACTTCCCTTCTCATTCAGGCTAATTGGTGTCTTTATTTTATTTGTTTATTTGTTTGTTTGTTTATGAGAGAGGAAGAGAGGGAGAGAGGGAGAAAGAGAAACATCAATGCGAGAGAAAAACATCAGTTGCCTCCCCTATGGCATGTGCCCAGACCGAGAACCAAACCAGCAACTCTTCGCTTTGCAGGACGACTTTCAATCAACCGAGCGCTGGTCAGTGCTCACTGTTGCCTTTAAAGGCATACCTCAAAATTCTCCTCCAGAACCCCCTGTATTCATCTCACTCAATTTTAATTATTCCCTTACTCTGAATCCTCTCAGTATTTAAACACTTTGTTAGTTATTCTGTACTAACTCATATGTATCTTGTCTATATTTTGTTAGTCATGATTTTATTTTTAAAAGGGAATCTAGTCCCTGCCTCCATGGAACATAGGCTGATCATCCAACCTCAGCTGAAATTCTCTGGTGTGGAGTAACTCATTATTTCAAGATATAGCTTCTTTCATTGAATCCAAATCCGACTTCCTAATTTTTCCACCTATTGATTCTGCATCTGGATAAACACTAGTTAAAATCCGTAAGAGTTGTGAATACAGTTATCTACTCTCAAAGACTTTCTTGTTTCTAGGACGAATATTTGTAATTCCTCTGTCTATTCATCATACAAACTTCTCGACACCCTGGATAAATTCCAGGATACACTACAATTTCTTAAAATGAGGCTTAGCTGAAGATGAGGAAACAGTGAGTGCTGACACCAATATGAGTCAACACTATTCACCAGAACTTAATACATACACTACAGTTTTTACATGTATTATACCATGGATTCTCAACCTTTAAGTACATCAGAATAACCTGGAGAACTTGTTAAAACACTGATTCTTGCAGCCCTGGCTGGTGTGGCTCAGTGGATTGAGTGCTGGCCTGAGAACCACAGGGTCGCAGTATGGATTCCTAGTCAGTGCACATGCCTGGGTTGCGGGCCAGGTCCCCAGTGGGGGACGCGAGAGAGGCATCCACACACTGATGTTTCTCTCCCTCTCTTTCTCCCTCCCTTCCCCTCTCTCTAAAAATAATAAATAAAATCTATTTAAAAACACTGACTCTTGGGCTCTAGCCCTACCCCCACTCCACTCCCATCCTTGGGGTTCTGACACAGTAACTCTGTAGCTGGGCCAAAGAATTTGCATTTCTGACAGGTTCCCAGTTAATGCTGACGCTGACCAGAAACCACACTAACAACTATTATACTTTACATAATCCAATTAGACTGGAACTCTTAATCTTTTAGGGTTTTCTTATTCCTTTGTTTCTGCCTAGAATCCTCCTGGCTAAAGTTTTTTATAAAATAAGGATAAAGTCCTGGTATACTTGGAAAATATACACATAACACATTTATATTAATTTATATGTGCTATTTATGCATGCATAATAAGTAATAACTGGGGACAGTTAGAATTTATTTCAAATATTTTACACAAAATACAGTACCTGGAATAGGTTTTGAAGGATCTTTGGAGAAAGGAAAAGGTTTTACTTCTTTCATGTCACGCTCTGCCCTAAGTTGTTTTATTTTGTCTATTTGCAATTGAATCTTTGAGGAATTATGTTTGATAACCCTCATTCTGAAAAACAAAAAGGGTTTCTTATGTTTCTTTCATCTAACAATTATTTAATCATAAAATGTATAATAAAACAGGTTAATTATCATTTTTAACCATTATGGATTTAGGTGGAAGTTTACAAAACAGTGCCCAGCCAAAGTTTACTAACCTCACCATAATTTTCTTTCAAGGCAACAGTAAAATACTATGACTCATAACCTTATTGGAACTTTATAAGTGTTAAACATAATAATCTGGCCACAGAGCACTGTGTTTATTCCCTTTAGTTGAAAATTACATTTGCAATTTAA
>PVKM010023716.1:0-20982 GCA_004027735.1 Carollia perspicillata | reverse complement strand
TCTATTTCTAGGCCTCGGCAGGTCCTGGTCTTTCCCTACACGCTCGGAAAATAGTACATGTCTCTTCACTATTATTCAGTGGACATACATTGCTTTACTGTACAAAAAGGAAATGGATGGAAGTTGATATAACGGTAACAAGAAAGAAGCCAGATGTTGAGGGTCTGCGTGGGGGATGGGCAGAGGCCGGCATCGGAACAGGGGGTCCAGGAAAGGGCCGGTAAGTCCAAGCGGTGGAAGGGGAGAGCTGAGGGTGCAGAGGAGGGAAGAAGAATGAGCTTCCACAAGGTCTTTCCAAAGGGGACCAGATGCAGGAAGGTTGGAGGTGGGATGGTAAGTCCCCTTCCACTGCCCGGGTTCAAGGTCATTCACTAAAAAGGTGTGTTATATCAGAAGTTCTCCTCCTTGCCCACGAGAAAGCAAAAAAGGAAGAGGAGCGGGAGGACCCAGTGATGCTAGGAATCTGTTGAGAAGTCACACCTTTTGGCCCAAAGACTAGCAGGGGTGTCCAACCTCTGGGCCACACTGGACGAAGAAGAGTTGTCTTGGGCCACACGTTAAATACAGTGTGACACATAATCACATAAACATCCCATCATGTTTTAAGTGAATTTACAATTACGTGTTAGACCGCATTCACTGCCCTCCTGGGCCGCATGTGGCCGGCGGGCCACAGGTCGGACACCCCTGGTAGCTGGGACATCTCTGAAACATTAGCAGAGTCAGGCCCAGTGGAAGGCACTGGGGCCTCACCGTCTCTGCCGGCGTTCCAGGTTCTTGCAGGGAGGACAACCAGCACACAGCAAGCAGGAACGGCCTGAGCATCCGACTGCCGACACGTTGACAGTTTGGTTCTCCAGGCTGCTGCGGGAGGTGGGAGAAGCGCAGACTTGGCAAGTGACTCTGTGCCGGGGACAATGACAGGAAGATGGTAGGAGCGCGGTCAAGATTTGTTCTGTGAAAGAAAGTCTTGGGCCTTCTACAGACAGAGACAGAGGAGACGCAGCAAGACCGGGTGCTTCAAGAGCGAAGGGACTGTTGGAAAGGACATCAGATAGGAAGCAACACACTCAGGTACTAGTGTTCGAGTGCGACCTTGGCCAAGCCACTCTCTTGATCGGAGCCTAAGTTTCCGCAGTGGGACTAGGAGACCTGGAAACTTCCTTTCCGATTTGGGGTCGTGTGATTTCATGATTCGGGCTATTGTAGCCATGGGGCATTGATAAAAACGGGCATGCGTGTACTCGATTCATAATTGCATTCTTTGGAATCTTTCCCAAGGAAATCATCCATTATGTAGACAATGATACATATGTATAGAGGGGGTCTTCCCAGCATTGTTAATAATCGTGACAAAATGGAAATAACCCAGACATCCAACAGTGAGGCCTGGACGGGAAATGAAGGTGAGCACTGAGGGCAGACTCCCCGGCTGACCTTAAGATTTACGTCCAAAAAAAGAAGCGCCACCTGTAGGGCTGGGGAGTCAATACAACCGAGGACTCAGAGGGCGGACTCTGAAGCCAAGCGCCTACGTTTGGCCCCTGACTCTGTCATTTCTGTACTATCGCGAACGGAGGCAGATTACTCGCCCTCCTTGTGCCTAAGTTCCCTCATCAACAAATGGGGCTGATAATAGAATCTATCTCACAGGGCGATCGTGAGACGTATGGGGAACAATCCTCCTGAAGCACACGGGCTAGTACTGGGCAGAGAGTAAATGATGGATGCTGCCTATTACTGTATAATAAGGTTGTGACAATAACTGCTTTTGAAGAACTACTTGCTATATGATTCACAGGTTACATGTACTGGAAGAGAAAAAGTCATATGTTAGCAGCGACTAACTTTAGATGGTGAGCTATCATAGATCATTTCATTTGTTTTCTTTACACTGTTGTGTATCTTTCAAATTTTTTGCAATAAGCACGTGACCATTGTCATCAGGAAAAACAACCGTGTGACTTTGTTAAAAAGCACGCTTGTAGGTAACCACGCGTCGTGTAAGCACGGGGCAGGTGGTGTGTGTTTGCACTTGGACGAACCTGAGGTAGGTTGCTACTTTGCCACTTGAGAGATGGGTGATTTTGGCTAAATCATAAACCTCTATAGGCCTCAGTTTCCTCAACTGGATATTGGGGGCAGGGAGGGACAATATGAGAGCATCTATAAGTATATACCAGCTTTTCAGTAAATGGTCTGTCACCATAGAAAAAGTACTTGTTTCTCAACATTCCTGGTTGCTATGGGTGATGAAATAAATTTAAAGCAAGGGCTTCTGTCCTTGAAGACCCAGAAGTTTCACTGAGGGCCCCAAAATAAGAAACTTAGGGGAGAGAAAGGAGAAAGTGGTAGACTGTATTCTGGCACAGTAAGAATTCAGTGATGGAGGAGTGTCCGAAGTTACCTGGAAGGACTTCATGGAGAAGGAAGAACTGAAAATGAGCTTTGAAGAATGTATGGAATTTGCATATGTAGTAAATACTAATTAGGATCATATTCAGCTGCTAAAAAAAAAACCCAACCCTGACTACAGTGACCTAAACATGTAAAGGCATATTTTTCATGGAAAATAAGCCAGGTTGTAAGGAGATCACTAAATCTTCAGATGTTCTGTCTTCTAGCCATATTTCCATCTGCAACATAATATCACCTCATGGTCCATAGTGGCTGCTGGAACTCCAGCCATCGTAGCAAAGTTCCAGGCCAGCAAAAAAGAAAAGCAGGAGAGCTCATTCCCTCTGAATTGAGTCAGCATTTTCTCCATAGCTCTTTTTTGTGTGTGTCCTCTCAAATATCACTGGTCATATCTATTGCAAGAAAGGCTAGAAGTTGCTGCTTTGTATTCTGAAGGTATCTAGCTAAAATCTGAGATTGCGCTATTAATGAAGGAAAGGCAACAAGTGGCCTCTACCACACGGGAGAAATGCCTGTTCAGTGGCACAACAGGGGCAAAAACCTGATGGGGGAGGAAGAGAACATTTGGAGGACAGTTGGATGTCATATATGTGCCCTTAGGGACTGTTGGGAAATTACAGCAAATATTGCTGGGATCAAACTCTGCCCATGTCATTCATGTTGACTCTGCAAATGACAGGCTCTTTCTACATATTTCCTCCATGTCTGCAATCCTCCTGGGAGGACTACCACCCCCATTTTGAAGATGAGGTTCAGGCAGCCTTCGGCTTACAGCAGAGGTTCGATGTCGCTGCCACCTGCCTGCCTCCTGCGCTAAGGGCACTTGTCCGTGGCTGCTCCCTACTCCAAAGCTGGGGCAGTGTCCGCAGAGGGCTGTGTCCCTTCCCCTTCCCTAGGCACAACTATTAGTCTCCAGCATCTGTCACACAGCCCGCAAGCTCAGACCTGAGTGGTAGGACAACCGGAGCTTGGAGAAAGGGGAAAGTTAATAATATTCCGGTCTGTAGGTGAGGAAGACCTATCTGATAGAGGGTCACCGGTACTGGTAACGCACTGAGATCCCAATATGACACCTCTACTCGTCTGCTATCCGAGGCGCCTGCAGGGATCCGGGGCCACGACCAGCAGACACTCCAGATCACTCACCCAGATGTCACATTGAAAGAGGGGGGAGAAATGAACTGAGACCACGAGTCCCACCGGCATCCTGGGCCTTTTTGTGGATGCCAATGGACCCACGAGTGAGTCATCGCAGCAAATTCAAGGCAACTCATTGGTACTTTCTGTGCTGGAAGTTTCCAGTGCACCTTCCAAGGATGAAATTGTTCTTTTTCCCCACACAGCACTGTGCGTTTTTAGGGAAACAAGCACTCGGAAGATAATTTTTCGTAAAAGTATAAAATAGACATAACATCCAGTTACTTTTTCTTAAGGATGAGTGATGCAGAGGAGGGATACATTGCATTTGCTACGAAAATCGGAATTTCAAGAAGTCTATTAGGTCCTCCCGTGTTCTCAATGAAAAGAAAATTATTTCTTTCTTGGGGAACACACTCGTATGGCATTTTAACTTTTACGACATTTCTGATTTGGGATGATGAGTCTTTTCCACAGACACGATTCAAACTCCCATTTCTGTGCATGCGTGTCCTCCTAAATTACCCTGCCAGCCAAGGGGGGGGGGGGACGTGCTCCCTCCAGGGGGGCTGGCTCTGCTGCCCAGAAAAGTTTCTTTCCCCGTTTCTGGAAGGTGGTCGAGGACGGAGACACATATCAGGGAAATAAATGCCCCCTAACCGCAGATCACCTGCACATTCGCTAAAAGTGGTATCAATCTTTTCTACAGGCGAAAATAATTTCCCTTCATAAATAATGAACAAAGACACGTTTTACCAGGTGCAATTAAATATAATGGTAAGGCTATATTGGGATATGATTCAGATCTCGCCCCTTCGTGACAAGCCCCAAGATACCAGGGTACCCAAATATATCTTTTAAACATTTGGAGGAAATTCTGATTTGTCTTCCTTGAGCATGAAACAATGCCATCCCAGGGAAACTCGAAGCAATGATGTTTATTTAGAATTAGAATCGATTTCCATTTTACATAACACCTTTCATTTCCAAGCCTCCCGAAGTACTTCACAAAGCAATAAGCTAGACAGTAATATTGCTATAGACAGTGTAACCGTCATTATGCGTTCCGTAATAGCTCGCAGGCTTGGAAATTAGAAGTCAAGGGAGAGAGATGGAGAGGCAGATAAAGAGGGAGTGAGGGAGAGAAGGGGACTGGGGGAGAAGGCGAGGGACCGGGAGACCGGAGAGACCAAGGGAGGCGGGGAAAGGGACAAAGCCGGCACAGCACCGAGGTCAGGCTCCTCGCGGGGGCTTTGTTGTTTTGAAATGTGTCCCAGAAATGCTTTATTTCCATCTCTGGTGACAGGCAGTGACATTCTCAGCCTCGCACCTAAAAATCAGAGGGGTTTGGAGTCAGACAGCCTCAGACTCCCATCCGAGCCCCTCTTCCCAGCTGAGGGGCCCTGAGAGACTCCCTGGAGCTCTCTGAGCCTCACCTTCCTCATCTGTACAATGGGATCGCGAACCCTGTGCAGGGAGGAAGGAGAAAGGGGCCAGCACTCACGAAGGACAATGGACGGGATGCAGACGAGTCAGTCGAAGCCGTCCAGCCCCCCTCCCCTTAGCCTTCCTGCACATTGTGAATTTGAATACGAGGTAAGCAGGTCCTATTGGATTTCCAGGACATGGGAATTTAATAATCCTACATCATGCTTCGTGGTTTGCAAAGCCCATGATCTCATCTGATGAAATGAAGCCAAGCCGGCCATAACAAGGGTGTAGCAAAGCCCCCACACCCCCTCTCCTTCCTGTCTCCATGCAACCTTGGAGTTGGGTGTTGCCGTCACCATTTCAGAGAAAAAGAGACCGAGGCTCAGAGAAGCCGAGGTCCCCCAGGGTCAGCTGAGCCAAAGTGTCTCATCCAGGAGGGACTGGCTCAGGGTGACTCCCCACCTCTTGTGGGGCCTGTCCCCACCCTGCAGAGTGGACAGGCACTGCAGGCACCCAACCACCCTTCTCCAGCTGCCCTCACAACTGGCTGCTTCTACAGGGAGAATATGTTCTGATTTTGCTCTTTGGCACCAGCGTAAAGGGGCACAAACTCTTTGTGATCCTGGACACTGTAGCACCGGGAGTGGGCCAGGCACACTGGTGATGGATTCTGCGTAGGTTCTGTCACTCTCTCACAGAGACACAATTACCGAGGGCCTGCCATGAGTCTGGCACCGTGCTGGGGTGAGGGCCCAGACACGGCGCTGAGAGGGACGTGGACAGGGGTCGATGGCTGATGGGCTAGAGGAAGACAGGGTCCTGGAGACTCTGGAGACCAGCCCCCACCTGTCCTCCAGGAGGGGGTGTGGTCAGCAAAGGCTGCCCAGGCCAGGCCAGGAAAACCAGGAGGAGGCTGTGGACTATTCTAGACCAAACGAGGGTCAAGACAATGGCATTGGGGGTGGAGATAAGAAAGACAGCGCCCGGAGACTGCCTACACAGATACGGCCACCACCGAAGAGAAAGGACATCTGGCCCTCTTCTTACACAGGCCTCGCTCTCTGTATCAGCTAAAATAAAACAAACCAAAATGAAATGATGACGACTCGCACAACCTCTTCACTTCCGATTTGGGCTGACCTCTGGCTCACTCTCGCCAAGGCAAAGCCAGGCCCTGCTTCCTGCCTCAGAGGGGGAAGGAATTTCACAGTGTGATATATTACTTCTTTTAATCAAATACAATTTTTTCTAATTGTCACGGCGCCGGCAGCCTCGCGGGGCTGGTCTGACTGGTGTGCGCCCGTGACAGGGGACGCCGTACCGGCAGCTGCTCTGCGCCAGCCCGCCCGTGTACGGCACCTCTCACGTCTTGTCACTCACGTCTCCCCTAATTACGGAACATCTGCTGGCTGCGGCCATTAACACCGCGCTACCAGCTTGTCTGGTTTAATACCAGTGACTCCTGACCTCCCCCAAGGAAGGCGCTTTCTGTCAAAATGTTCCCCCCGAAGAAGCCAGTTCTCCACGCGAAATTCGCACTTTCTTTTTCTTTTCTCTTTCTTTTTTTTAATGCTACCTTCCTTACTAGACTTCCGAGAGGGAACGGGTTTCATTAGGCACCATTTGGAGGGAGGTGGGGGGAACAGTCGGAGCCACTGGAAACCTTTTCCCGGCGCTGTGTTGTTTTGTGTGGGGTCTTTAAACATTAAAACTGGACGTCATAGTCAGGGCTACAAGGCAGATGTGTTTCCCCCAGGTCCCATCCCGCACTGCCCCCGCTAGGGGGCAGTACAGCCATCAAGCCGACCTCCTCTGGAATGACATCAGCCTGCCCAAACGGACCTCCCGGAGGGTTCCAAGGGCCTTTATTATTAGTTTACTGACCCCGTGCGCGGGGCTCCTGCACCGTGGTGCGCTCAGGACCCTAAGCCTCCCTTTCTCCAGGGTGATGTGGAAGCAGCTTCTTGCCCTGCGAACATCGGATGGTATTTATAATAAATTTACAGCGTCCCCCTCTTTCCCATTACAGAAGTATAATGGAAATGCAAAGAGAAAACATAGAAACAATAGTTTGTTCAAAGCATAATGGGTCGCGGCGCAAACGTTCACAGCCAGGGCTGACGCGCCCTAAGACTCCTATCAGAAGGCACGTTACAGCCCAGCATAATTAAAAATGGGGCACGGGAAAGGAATTAATCTTAAAATCAGTCCCAACATGATCTGCGAATCGTTGCATTTTTTGGTAAATGATTTTTGCACATTCGATTCTTGCTTCTGCTTCCTGTTCCGACACACGGCAGGCCCTCTTTCTTGCAGGAGAGGGCCTGGGCAGGCTTGCAGGGAGCCAGGGGAAAGGGGCCGGTGGGCTCGCAGCCATTCCTGGCGCGGCAGTGGGCCTTGGCTTCCCACACGGCAAAGCATTGGCTCCAGGGAAACCTCCAAGCAGAGCCCGGCAACCTGCAAGCAGAGCCGGGCAGTTTGCATCGGATGCAAGCCGGACCGGTACACGGGTGAAGTGGGACAGCTGAGAGCTGGTTCTAATTTTATTTTTCTCTAAAAGAGTCCGAAGTGATCACTGACGCCGGCACACGTAAATTCCGACGAGAGCAGCGCCATTAGCAGAAGAAGAATCCAGAGCGTTGCGAAGTCGCCCGGCTACATCTAAAAGCTCTCAGGTTCCTTGGCTGCCAGGGCTTTTCTCCCGCGTCGCCCGGTGCCTGGGAACGTTTCTCCGGAACCGAGCAAGGAGGAGGCATAAAAACAGGGATGAAGGTGAAGGGATAAATGGGTTAAAAAAAAAAAAAAACAGCAAGAGAATACCTGTAACTACGTTTTTAGAATGTGCCTTTCCAGCACACAGCATCATCGTAATTGTCGACCTCTCCAAAGCACCTATCCGAGAACACGTTCTAACGAGGGGGGAGACGCGATCTTGTAATCGCCACAATAAAAGCGTCTCCATCCTTTGTAGATGCTGACTTACAAAAAAAGTGCTTTCCCACAACAAAAGATGGAGCGGTAATTACATAAATCTCTTCATTCTTGATGAAGACACAATGGAGTATGAGCAAATCAATACTGTTGCCGCGGTAATTCTTGTTTTTATTATGAGCAGAGCGCAAACTTGTTCGAATGGAATTCTGCTCCTTGGGTATAAAAAAGAAATTCGAATTTGCACAAATCCGGAGGAAAAGAACACATGTTCTGTAAATGTTTAATTTTTTTTTTTTTTTGGTGCTGCTTAGGAGATTTACGATGAGGTAGACTCAGACTCAGACACGAATGTGACACCAGTAATGCAACGTTGCTGCCTGTATCCCCCCTAAAACAAGACCTGCCACCCCCGTTCCGACGTCTCGTGTTAGCTGCGGTGCTGTACGTGTTTGGAAGGCTCAGAGACTGCCTCCTCAATGTTTGACCCCACTATTAAATAAACCAAGGGTACCCCAAAGCCAAATGCCTCCAACTTACTGCCAACAAACTGGCCGTAATAATTTTTCCCACAACCTATATTTGTAATATTTCCCATCAAAGACTAAGTAATATTGTTGATTTTCCAAAGAAAAGGTGAAAAATATTGTGCATTTAAAAATAATTAATAGATGGGCCTGCCTACCTTTGAATTAAATTAAAGGAAAAATATTTCTTTTTTGTGGAGATGATTGCATTCATATCCTGTTTGGTGTGAAAAGTAGATTCCAAAAAGCTTTTAACTAATTTGTTCAATTTGTTTCAAAGCCAACATGAATAGGCTTGGTGCAAATTCAGATTCATTAAAACTTAATTAATATGCATCATTATGCAAATGAGGTTGCAGTTAATGAGTTCTTAAAAGAAGCTTTCTTTAATTAGTTCAGTTTTAATGGCATCATCATTTATCTGACTTGTTTTTAAAGCCACATGACATGCAAAAAGTGACCATCCTCTACGATGTGCTGCCTAATTGCATTTCATCCTAATTGTTTAATGTTGAAAACTTTGAAAAAGTTAAAATGTTCTGATATTCAGGTCTATTAAATGGCTTTTGCAAACTTTTCCATTCTGGTGATGGAATCATTCTTCCACTCCTTCGCTTTTTCACTACTGTTGTTTCCAATTTTTGTTTTCAACTTGGCCATTTCAATCACCTGTTTTGATTCTAAGACCATCCCACCGATGCATATGTATCTATACGTTGATACATCCATCCTCACAGGTACACGCGTGAAACTGTGAACAGCCCCGCTCAACAAGCACACTTCATTGTTGTGTGCATACAGTGTGGATTATTAGACTTACGTACTTGAAAAATTAAAATGAGCTTTCTGGAGGCCATCTGCTAACTTCAGGAAGCTTGGTAACGTGTTTTAACACAAGATTTTAAAATGTAGTATTTCGCAAGAATTCCAGCCGCCGCTATCACCGGCATCGACATCAGAGATGCCTGCCTGGGAGACACGGATGCTTAATAATTATTGGGGAATATGGAAATCAGAGAGGAAAAAAAACCAGCCAGGCTTAGTGCAGGAAAAAAAAAAAAATGCTCACCCAGGAAATGACTTTGGAAGCTTCGAAATACAATGGGTTTTTTAAACATTTCCAGATTTATGAAATATTGTGCTACACAATTACAATCGTGTTTTGACATGTGGTGCCGAATGTAATTCTTTGGGGGAAAAAAGGAAGCTGTTTTTTTACACAGGGTCCTGAAGAGGGACGCAGTGTGCCGCGTTACACGCTTTTACACCACCGTCAGGAGTCTTCAAACTGGGACACACTACTTGCCTTCGGAGCTTAAAATAAATAGATGTGCTTTGCATTGGTTTCAGCGAAGTTTGATGTTTTGTTTCAGCAAGGATCGAGCTGTGCACGCTTCCCACCCTAATTAACAAAAACAACACAAAAAAATGCCGCATAAGCCTTGCATTTAGCGAGGGGCGGGCCAACGCTGCATACATTGTACATTTCACATAGGGAAGAAAAAAAGGAAAATAAATACCCCAACCTTTTTTTTTTTTGACACTTCGTCTTTTGAGTAGCTCCCAGGATATCCTGATTAAATAATTGGGGAAAATAAATCTCACAGAGAAGCGATCGCAGAACCCATTACTTGGGGGATCTTTCTAATGAGGGCACCGTCTCGGGCTGGGAAGACACAGTGTAACGCTCCTAAGTCGGCTGGTTACCACCATGTAATTGGTATCACACCGCCATATGGTGATTGAGATCATATTAATAGAATTACACGAATAACTATCGGGGGAGGTTCTGCTCGCGAACAGGACATCAGGCGGAAGTGGGGAGCCAAGCCCTGCCATCAGAGGCTGCTTCGGAGCCGACGGCCACGACACACCCTTTTACTCACGGGCCAGCTAAGGAAATAGCCTAGGGGGTCACCCTACTCTCACAAAAGCAAGAAGCAGTTCCCTCTCGGGTGCAGAAACGGGAGCCGACCAACAGAGATTTTAAAAATTTCTGTGTAGCGTTTCGAACATAACGGTGCATTCTGGAGGGTTGGGGGGACTTGTCTTATTTGTGCCTGTCTCATCAGCAGTGAGCCCAGAGCCTCGGATGGAAAGATACTCTCTAAATGTTTACTGAGTATATATGGCTGAATCCATTAAATCAGGTCAGAATGTGCTAATAAATCCTTTCTTTAATGCGCTCCAACTGAACTGTGCATTTACCAAACAACCCTATGGAAAAGGTGCAAATTTACTTTTGGCCCTTAATCTCCCATCCACAGTAAGAAAGTAAAATATTTGTCTCTGTATACGAGTAAAAACAAGTTTCTGTTGGCCCAGCGCTTTAGAGTTTATCAAGCAATTTCCTGTACTTATCTCTTTGTAATTTTCATATATCCCTTTGAAATTGGCGAGATATCTTTTTTTTTTTAACAAGGGTAAATATCTCATCCCAGAGACAAGATGTGACTTGCTCAAGGCCACAGAGCTAGAATCTAGGTGCGGAACCAGGAGATCAACACGAGGCTCAGGACCCCGACTGCGGCCATGTCCCTGCCCACCAAGGGGCCTTCCAACAGACTGATGGATGGACGGGGGCAAACCTGGGGACTCCAAATCCCTGCCCAGAAAGGCACAGGGGCAACTGTCTCCGCCCGCCAGCCAGGAGTCCTGATAGAAAGGATAAATTATCCGACTCTACAGTGCCAAGAAGCGTTTTACGTTTAGGGCTTTCTGAGACAATATGCAAAATGATAATGCCCGTGGCCATCAATCACAATTATTTTAAAATTCAATAAACATTTAGTGAATACTTTCTTTGTGTCGGGGCATCATGCCAGGTGCTGAAAAAGCCTTCCTCTATTTAATTCTCTCAAGGCTGCTCCGTGAGGAGGCGGGCGGGCGCGCGCGTGGAGCCAAACCAGCATTTGGAGAAGGTGCATGACACCGCCTGAACTCCCGGAGCCGGGGGTGGGGTGGGGGAAGAGCGAGCATCCCCCCCGGGGTTTGCAAAGGCTCTGCTCAGTCTGCTGTCACCTGGGCTGGGACTCTGAGTGCATTAATTAAAAACTGATTGAGGGTGGACGGCACAGCTTCCTAGTGGCATTTATTAAGCATGATATCAGCTCATCATGCAGAGAGGTATCTGTGGATGAGCGTGTTCCGAGAAGGCTTTGGAGACGAAGGGGAAAGGCATTCGGCTGAGAAGAACGGTGATGAACGCTTATGACAACAATCGCAGCACGGATTGGTATCTGGTGGATCCTGGAAACACGCAGGTAGAGCTTCGAGTCTTTTACAGGTGCTGACGCATTTAATCCTCACGGCGATGCAGAGGTCAGGCACCCCTGTTGACCCATTCTCTAGGTCACAAGACTGAGGGTGGAGGTGGCTTTTGCCTCCTGGAGCTCATGGAATCTTCTCTCTTCACTCCCAAGCATTCTCACCATTTCTGTGACGGGGTGAAATTTGCTGTGTCATTTGCAAAAACATTCGTCTAGAATGAAAGTGATTGTTTTTCTCTTTTCCAAATGCACAAACCCCAGATCCCGATGGCATGTGTCGTGCCTTCAGCTGGATGAGCACGGGGCCACTGTCACCTGCTCCGAGGCTGGGAATAGCATCGCACTGTCTCATGCAGAGACAGCTCACCACAGATTGGGAGATCGGATGTCCATGGAGAGGTTTCTGGAGATTCTGCAATGGTGCCTCACAGAAAACCGCACCGGAACTTGGCATGGAGAGTCAAAATGCTTCATCTCGACGGTCACAGAGAAATAAGGGGGAAGGCAGTAAACACCAAAGGGGCCCGGAGACCCTCTGCTCACAGGTCACGTGCCTCCTCAGGGCTTCTCTGTCCACCCTTCAGGGACCCCTGAGCGCATCCTGGCCCCTGACTTGTGAATTCATTTAATTAGTGCTGATGGCAGTTCCTGCAGACCCCACTTTCTCCGTGCCGCCTGCCGGACCCTCAGCTCTGTCTACTGTTTCTCTGCCCGTGGCCTTTTCTCCTCGTCAGGTCTCCTTGCCCCAGAGTGGCTGTCCTCTCATTGCTGTCCCCAAAGGCCATTTTCACTGTTTGTCACTAACTCTCTCACAAACATTCAGGGGCTCCCCATGGGTCTCCTAACAATCATTCTGGACCTGACCTTCTGGGCCTCCCACATTTTAGCCCAAACTGTCGTTAATCTCGCTTCTCTCTCCCTCTCATGTTATTTCTCAAGTCAACCTAAATCACTCTCCACTTTTATCTAAACACTATCGAAACACTATACTGTGCTTCGCAATAGACAACTTACAAAATATAGAAGGAAACAATAAAGAAAAACAAAATGCCCTGCTATCTAAATACCTGATATAATCCCTCAGATATAACTATGTTGGGTTTTTTATATGTATACTTAATATATAATAGATGTAATAAAGATATATGACAAATCTGAGCTCACTGGGTGAAAACAATTCTGTATTCGAATTTTTTCCCGAGCAGTATAATGTGAGCTTTTTGTAACATTCTACATCTTCTTAAAAATTCTAAATTGAAGGAGTTATTTTAGAACAGTGCCCGAGACATAGCAAGTGAGCCGTAAATGTTAGAATGGTAGCTCCCATCATTAATATTAGCTACGATTATCCTCTCAAAATGGAGTGTTAATAACTATATTTGATTATATAAGTACTCAGTGATTAATTTGAAATACCCATTGCTGTTAAGCATTTAGCCAGTTGCTAATGTCACACTCTCATAACCAATCCTGCAAGGACTATGCACATATATGTGTACATGTCTGTCATGTGTATACATGTGTGTGTGCACATGAGTGTCTGTCTGATGTTTACTTGTCATTTTGGAATTGCTTCCTATTTCCAATAAATTTTCTCTCTTTTTTTTTGTCTTCTTCAACTGTTCTGAGTTTTTCCGTCTCTTGCAACTGGAAAGAGCCCTGACCGGGTACATTAGCTTTAAGTCTCAAATCTCCGAGGGGACGGAGATAATCTCTTACTGTAAATGGCCAGGCTGCTGGTTAGGCAGGCTCCCCAGGCTGGACACCACGCCCTGGCCTGGGGCTGGGTCCCAGGTGCTGCGAAGGGCAGGGCTGCCTCCGGGATGCAGGGGTGGAGTCCCGCAGAAGAACTGTCCACAAGCAGGAGGGCGTGGGTGGAAGGGATGCACAAGGAAACCGCTCCGTGAAGCCCGTTGCTCGCGGGGCCTGCGTGGTGAACCATCTCTACACCCGTGGCTGTCTGCGCGTCCACAGCAGTTCACCAGGACGGGAAGCGGATGCGTCCGCTGCGAAGTTTCAGCGACAGGCTCTGAGCCACTGAAGCCCAGGTGAGGGCCAGGAAGGACTGGAAAACAAGAACCCGCATGGAGCTGCAGGTTGGGCAGTTGGGAAGCTGTGGGGTCTTGTCCCTTCCCGCAGTCACGTGGGAGGAAGAGGAAACACTGTGAAGGGGAAACAGCTCTGAATCGTCACCTTGGCAGTGACTTCTCGCCCTCCACTCCCATGCCCCCATCCAGTCCCTCGGGCACACCTGCACCAAGTCATAGCTTTCCGTTTCTTTTCCATAGTGCTTTTTTTTTTCAATGTGTATTTATCATTCCTACAGAAATAATAAAGCCATTTTGTGCCTTCGTGAAATCAGGGAGAGATTAGACATCTAGAGAAACAGAGCAGAGGCCAGCGGGCACGCTGGCCTCGGGCGAGAAGAGGGTGCGGATCCGGAGGAGGGACGGCAGGGAGGAGACGGAGGCCGGCAGCAGAGCGACCTCCATGCACGCTGGTTCCGGGCGCCCCCGCCCCCCGCCGCGCAGCCGCGCCCTGGGCCCGCACGTTCTCATCGCTCTCGTACCCGCAAGGCCCAACGCGGATGCTCGATTCCTTAAGAAGGCATTTCCAGGTGCGACCTGTCCAGTCCCCGGAGTGATGTCCGCAGCGCAGTTAGACTCCAGCCGGCCTTCGTGGTCGTCTGACTCGCACTGTGATTGGTGCTGCCCGAGGCGCCCCGAGCCCACCCCTCACCCCGCTCCCGAGGCCCGCCCCCTGACCTCGGTGGAGTCCCGGCTTTAGAGTCTGCACAACGGCGTTTGAACACACTCTTGTCTTTGGAGGGTGCCTTTGGTCATGTCCTGCCCCAACCCCCCCCCCGCCACGAGCTCAGGCGCGGACCGCAGTTCTAGGAAACCTGCTCCTGAGGGTTATGGCGAGTCTCAGCCCAGAGTTAACGCGTGCGAAAGACTCAGTGTGACAACTGGCGCATCGTCGCGTGTTTGCCGCGCGCCTATTTTTACTCTCGTTCCCGAATCCCCGGTACCCAGCACAATGCCTTGCATAATGAAGGTAAGCAACAAATGTTTGTTGAATTGAGTTGACTAAAGATTTGGATCCAATCGCGAAATCCTTGAAAAGGAGAAATCCATACGTTTTTTTATTCAGATTTTATACCTCCTGTCAAAAGACAGGCTCACTGTGTTTACTCAACAAATACACATTAAAAGCTCCCACTCTGTGTCCTGTGCGGTGCTGGGAACACAGAGATAAAAGAGTTCTCAGTCTGGCTGGCCTGAGGGTCGCAATCTAGTAGAAAAAGCAGACATCCAAGTCACTAAATGGCCTCACAGATTGGAAGCTCCCAGGAGAAGGTTTGAAAGGGGCATGCAGGGCAGAGAGAAGGCCAGGGTCAAGTCCTTCTAAACTCTACAATCCTTCCCCTGGTTCACAAGGACCTCCTGACTGGCGCCTCCCCCACTGCCTCCAGGGCCTCACCTGGCACAGCCCTGCCCCCGGAGCTCGCGGCTCCCCCTGCTGGCCTCCTGGCTGGCCTCCAGCACACCAAAGGAGGGTGTGTGCCCCAGGGCCTGGGCACAGGCTGCTTTCCTGCCTTCCCACAGGGGGTTTCTCTCGCCCTCACACCTGTGTGTCCTCGCCCCCTGCAATGGCGAGTTTTAAGTGTCAACTTGACTGGGTGTCCAGGTGTGCGGTCAAACATTATTCTGAGGGGCCTAATGAGTGTGCTTCCTGATGAAATTAGCAGTGGAATCGGTAAGCGGAGTCCAGCAGGTGGGCCTCCTCCACGTGGGTGGGCCTCCTCTAATCCCCGAAGGCCTGAGCAGAACAATAAGCTGAATAAGAAACAGGAAACGCCTCCTGCCTGACTGCAGGGCTGGGATAGGGGCTTCTTTCTCACCTCCAGGCTTGAACCTGAACCATCGGCTCTTACAGGGGCTGGAGCCTGCTGGCGTTTGGATGGGAAGTTTTACACCCGGTTCTCAGGCCTTCAGAGTCCCACGGGGACGACTCCACCGGCTCTTCTGGGGGTCCGGCTGGCCAACTGCAGACCCTGGGACTTATCAGTCTCCTAGAGCGGGAGCCAGTTCTCTCATGATGTGCATCTTCACACACACCCTATGGGATCTCTCTGCATCGCTGAAGACGGCAACGCTCCCACTGTCTTCACTCAGGTCCTGCGTGATATTTCCCTGAAGCAGCAGCCCTGCCCACGTTCCACCCCTTGCCCCGCTCTTTTCCTTCCAACCTGACAAAATCCGACACCACATAGCACACGTGTTTGCTCCCCTGTGGTTGTCCGGGGCCCCGACTGCAGGACCAGCTCTCTGAGAGCAAGGGCTCGGCCCATGCGGTGCGTCAGCAGGTCCCAAGGGCCTGACCCTGTGCGTGTGCACGGTGGACACCACCAGTGTGAGACAAATGAACAAACGAATGGATCGATGGTGCAGTAGGGGCCGGGATCTGCTGCTTCCATCGTCGGGGGGATTCCAAAAGGGGGTCCCGAGAGAAAGGTGCGCTGCCGCCGTCATTTTCATCCCAGCCCGCATTTCAGGAAGAAAATAAAGTTCGCCAAACAAAACAGGTTCCTCGGGCCTGAAACAGGGTGTGGCGTGAGGGGCCATTTCTTTGTCTGTCTTTGGGAAGCTGTGAGGGGAACCCTGTCTTGTTCCCCAGCACCATAAGGGGCGGTCTGTGAACAGAAAGGAGGGCATAAAGCTGATGAGTGCGACCCTCCCTCCCCACCCAGCGGCTGCTCGGGCCTACTTAGCATTTCAATCTGTACAAACTCAATGGGCCATGGAACCCTCTTTTATATACACTCCGCAATTAACATTCGTCTCTAACAGGAAGAGGTTGAGGGGATTTTTTTAAAAGGTGGATTCAAAATAACAAACGTAATCACATCACGAAAACGGCTATTAATGAGTGCAACGGGATGAAAGGCAGTTGGGGAAGTTACGCTCGGCACTTCCATGTGTGTTTTTAGCGACCTTACAGATGACTGTGGAAGAGCCTCCTTTGATGGCAAGTAAGGCCTTCCATGATCTGACCCTGAACTGTCTTTTCCACCTTTCCCCCGCTCCATCTCTCCGGGCTTTCTGGATGTTAACCGTACTGAAGTTCTCAGACTCTTCAGTGTCATGCCTCTGTGATTTTTCTGATTCTGTTCCCTCTTTGGGAGGTACTTTCTCTCTCAGGCCACCGACATTAGGATTACTCCTTCACGACCCACACTCCATACAGATGTCAAATGCCACGTTCAGTCTTCCTGGCTCCCCCAGCCTGACTCCTTGTGCCCTTGTGACACCTTCCCCTCTGTTTTTCACAGTATTTATTTCCAGGCCTGCCTCCCTGTGTGCACTGGAGATGTATCACTGGTCTTTCCAGCAGGAACCCCTTTCCCCAGACAAGAGCCCTCGCTCTCCTTGTCCTCAATTCAAGTGCTCTGGGTGGGGCTATCCAAGCATCAAACAATCACTGCTCAGCAGGGCCCCAGTCTCAGTGATTGGCTCAGGGGGTGGACACGTGACCTGAGCTGGTCCAATCATAGAGAGCCTCAGACCAACCGCAAAAACTACCAGCACAGCATGTGGTTGTGTTTATTTGAAACTGAAAGTGCAGAGGTGAGACCTGCTAGAGCCTTATGGTCGCCATTAGGGCAAAAGAAGGACCTGCCGAGCTCAGAGACTAAGCAGAAATCCGGGCCTGGCCTACAACTTTCAGAGCCTGGGTTCAGCCACACCTGGTGCCAGACCTGCCCTTGAACTTCTCAGTTAAGTCAAAAAAATGTGAAGCTATCTACAACAGAAATCGTGTAGCTGAGGGGCCCACCTGCCCAACCATAAGGTTAAAAAATTCTAGAAGACAGGCTCCACGGTCAGGTGGCTATGGCATCTTTTCTAGCCATTTAGTACAACGCCTAGCACGCAGTCAGTGCGCACTTAATGCGTGGTGAATGTATCAAAGAAAGAAAAAAATTACTTTTTAATCACTTGGCTGTGCGCACTGGACTAAATTGCACAAGTTTTTATTTGATGTAATTATGAAATAGCACCTTCAGCCAATTTAGTGAATAAAAAGTTCTGGGAGAGACGTTTGTCTTCATTTAAGTATTTATTAATATTACTTGTCCTGCTTGTGGAGGAAAAACATCCAACAGCATTAATGTTTTTGTATTGAATGTGAGATAAAACTCCTGAAGACTAATTTTCCAGATTACTTATTTTATATTTAGTGCCATTAATTCCACATGTGTGAAAAACATATAATTATACCCGCACTATTAGTACTGAATAAAATTCCGTATTATTCAAGTGTACTAATAGATGAATTGGCAGTAGACTCATGTACACAAATGAGGCTTTTGAACTTCAGTGCGATTTCGGTTACCTCACTTGAGCATCGAAAGCGCTTAGCAAAACGCTTTGAGTCTGCATTTGCTAAACATTTCTCCGCCTCTCCCCTTACTCAGTAGGGCATGGTAAATCTCTGCGCACACACCACTCCTGAAAGGTGTGCGTTCTTCTCAGTAAAAACAGGGCAGTGGAAGAGTGGTTCCCAGACACTGATCCAGGAAACCCCAGGGCTCTGAGAGAAAAGAACTGCGCGTTCAAATGGGTCTGGGCGGTGCTACATCGGACCCCCGCTCTGGAACCCTCATGGGGCCCATGACTATGTGAAAGGCGGCGTTTCTCACGCTTTGGTGGCCGCGGGGCCCCTTTTTGCCTCAACACCTACTAATATCTGTCAGCAGCCTTTGGGAGATGGTCACCTACTCCCTTAATATTAGCTGGACATTAGCTGCCCCTCCGGATCTCAGAGATGCTGAGCTGGTCTTGTCCTTTCTGGACTGATTCCTCGGGTGAACAAGAGCATGATTTTTTTTTAACTGTTTAAGGAGAGGAGGAGGAATCTGTCCAGCCTGCTTCATCGAATAGTTTCTCGTTTGTTTTCTTTTTCTTCATGCAAGTGAAGAAAAAAACTTTTTCTTGGCCCCTCCCAAGGTGCCAGTGACCACATGGACTCACGTGTCAGCTGGACCGTCCCAGCCCCTCACCACTTTAGCTCAGCTGGTTTGAGACCCCCACCCCGTGGCACCTGCAACCCGGTGGCAGGTCCTCCCTGTCCTTGCCCTTGTCTCCCCATGCACCACATCTGCTTCATTCTGATGCAAAAACTCTACCTTTCCTCTGCTTTTCATTGAAAGAAGGCCCACCCACCGCTGGTACCCCGCATGGCGGTGACATGACCACAGGTTGGGGCGTGGCACCGAACACGTCCCACAGGACACGTCCTTAGTAAGCGTGATGAGCACTTACAGACAGCACCCCGAAGCCCGGTGACGGCAGGAAGGACCACAGGACACACAGACTGGAGTGAAGTTCGGGGGAGGGTGCCCACTCCCACCCACGTGGCCACCAGACAGGCGTTGCCCAGACCAGGGCGTTCTTTCAATCTGACTCTCCGTGGAAATGTGAGATTCCGTTCTTTCTTTAGGAAGGGGGTTTAGGGAGTGTGCCCCAGAGGGAAGAAAAGGCCCAGGCCCGCCAGGAACGGCTTGACCGGGGCGCTGCATGGTAGCTTCCTGGTTCGTGAGGTCATCAGGTCGGTGAGAGAATCAGGTGGGTTCAAACCCATAAAACGCCTCACTCTGCACTTGGCCCCCGGTAAGGCCTCAGCAAATGCCACTGCTAGTGACGTCACCCTCGCTCTCAATTGCTGCCGCTGGGATATGGTTTCATTTGGCCAGAATGTCAAGTTTCTGAAAGGGGAAGGCAAGGAATACATCAAAAAAGTAAAAGTGGCTGAGAAAGAGGATACCATGATAAATACTGGGGAATCGTAAATCAAGGCGGAGTCTCCCACCATGGAAATGGGATTTCTTTTTATCTCCTTGTTCCTGGTAGGCACTCAGCATCTCTGGAGCGAACGAATGGGCTTCGGTTGACCACGTGCAGCCCTGCCTCAGGAAGCCGTGTCAGGGCACAGGCGGTTGAACCAGCTGTCATTTACAGACAGAGGAGGACACCCGAGGAAGAGAAGAGGTGAGGGAGAGCAGGGCAGGTGTTTCTCGCTGGACAAGGGGGCAGGCGGCTGTGTTGCTCAGAGGAAGCCCTGTTTCCGGTTTGCATCAGCAGGGTAGAGGGTGTTCTCCCGCTGAGACTGGAAACGGAGCCCTCGCGTGCAGCAGCCTCCTCCAGAGAGGAGCCCCATCGACATCCGTGAGGACGTCCGTGCTAGGACCGTCCTTCCCAGCTCCGAGGCTCTGACGGCGCCTCCTGTGCTCACCCACTGGCCCGTCTCCTCCGTCCTCTGTCCACCCCCCGCCCTGCAGACGCCTCCTGGTGCTCAGCGGGGCTCTCCAGGAGAAAACTCCCCGGAGCCCTCTGTGGATGGAGCTTCTGTGACAGCAGCAGGGTCAGCTCCCCCACTCCGTTCCCTCTCACAGCTCCCAAACCTCCACCCTGTCTGAGCTGTGTGGTTAGTCCTGAGCCATTTTATGGTGTCCTGGGATTTAAAAAACAAACAAACAAACAAACAAACAGGACTCATCTCAAACTAAGAACTGGAAACTACAGGATACCAGAGGTCAAAATATGGCATTAAAAGTCTACACTTTGCATTGACCCGGTCGAAAGCCTGAGCAATAAAACTGGACTTTCCAGAACATCACTGGTTACCAGTGGCGTCTGTAACATCCTGGCATAGGGGTGGCTTCTGCTGAACGATAATGGAGAATAAAATATACCAGTATTCCTCCATCTCCCATTTGCAGATAAATTTACATGCATAAAAGCTCAGCTGAGATATAAAAGTTTATGAAAATCATTCAAAAGCTTTTCATGCATTCACTTATGACATAGTTACCCCGTGCCAAATATTTGTTCCGAACCTTGTAACTCCCTGAAATGGTCTAATTCATCTCTGTGTCACTCTGGGTGAGGGAGGGGGCCCTACAGGAGGGCGTGGCTCACACAGCAATCACGCCCGAGGACTCCCAGTATCGAATGTTACTTCCGTGGAGCTGGCTTCTCTCCTGAAATAGCTCTACGGATAAAGGACTCGTTGCTCCTGATTAACACAGATCTCAACCTCCAGGACAACAGTGGTGAGTCGAGAGGCCCCACATATTCCGAGTCCCCTTTCCTTCCTTCGGCGGCTCTGTTACTCCAGTTCATAACTACTGCCCCCAGGGCCCCACGGCGCACTGTCCGGCATTGCGCACAAAACACGCCACCCCACTGTCTACTTGCACTCTCACA
>PVKM010023715.1:0-21048 GCA_004027735.1 Carollia perspicillata | reverse complement strand
TATGCACAACCTATGGACATGAACTAAGGGGGCTGGGATACTGGGGGGATGGGGGAAATGCAGGGCACAGGTGTGATAAAAAGGAAAAAATGGGATAACTGTAATAGCATAATCAATAAATATACTTAAAAATAAAATAAAATATTTGAATAAAGTAAAAAATATATATTTTTGTACAAAGTCTGTTTAAAGCAAAGTTATAGCTTCTGTATGAGATTTATAATCTATGTCGGTATAGGGCTTATAAAGATTTTAGGTAAATGATGGGGGTCTTGGTAAATGGGCCCGCCTATACAGTTGTACTGTTTCTACACTTTATGTGAAGTTGTGCAAGTCCAACTATGTATTAGTTATGAAAACTAAATATGTTCATTGTAACTTCTAGAGTAAAAATAAGTGCAGAAAGTTATAGTTAATGAGCCAATGGATAAACTAAACTAAAATTTTGAAAAGATTTAAATAATCTAAGAAAAAAGTAAAGTCGAGTAATGAAAAAAATAAGGGAACAAATGAAAGACTATGAGAATATGGCAGATCTAAATTGAGCCATATCAATAATTACATTAAATATTAGGAAACAAAATACTAAATTTAGAAATTCTGTCCAAATGAATAAAAGTAAGACTCACCTCTATACTGTCTAGCAGAGATGTAGTTTAAATAAAAATACTTAGAAATAGGCAGAGACTGTAAGATAAAGAAGTGTGACCCTGTTAATAAGAGATGTACTTAAAACTAAAGGACACAGATAAATTAAAAATAAATACATAAGGATGAGAAACATATATAATGCAAATGATAAGCAAAAATGGCTGGAACAACTATGTTAGTAACAGATAAAATCAATTCAAAACAATGTATTACTAAAAATTAAGACATATCATAATGATAAAAGTCATTTCATTAGTATGATATATTGATCATAACTATGTGCTTAAGAATAATGTTTCAAAATACATGAATTAATAGTTGATAATTAAACAATAAAACAGATCATCGAAAAATAAATATAAGTTCTCCTAGAGAGGAATTTTCTCCTCCAAAAATTAATAAAAATGTAAGATTAAAAAATTATTTTTAAGAATGCTAGATTAAAAAATAATTAACAATACAGATGATGTGAATGACACTATCAACCACCCTAACCTAACTGACATTGATAGAACACTATGGCATCTAACAGTTACTGAAAACATTATCTTTCAAGTGTATGTGATACAGTCACCAAAACAGATCATGTTCTGGGTTACTAAATAAGTCTTAATAGATTTAAAAGGATTGAAGTCATATCAGACAAATACATCACATATTAAACCTCCTAAAATAAGACAACACCTCTTTTTCCTGCTATGTTCTCCAACCATAATAAATTAAATTGGAAATCACTAAAAATAAGATGTCTGAAAAACCCTGAACATTTGAAAACTAAACAAACCCTCTGTAAACAATCTATGGGCCAGAGAAAAAATGACAAGAAAATCAGGAGGTATATTGATATTGGCTTCCTTTCTCTTTCTCCAACTCCAGCCCAGTGGGAGGCTTTGAACTGGCCTTTGAATTGGCCCTTGGCCTAGGACACTTCCAGGAACCATCCACCTAGCTTTGCCCTCTTACTTCCTTCAGGGATCTACTCAGTTTTCATCTCTGTAAAACTGTCTCCAGAAACACTATTTAAAACTGAATCCCAGTATTTCCTAACCCTTTCACTGTTTCATTACTCTGTATCACTTTTGACTGTCTAATTTACTCTATACTGTTTTTGCTTTACTTTTTGTTTGGCTTAGCCAGTTAGGCTTCATAAGAGCAGGAGACTTTGTCTATTTTCCTTTTCTGACCTATCCTTTGACTCCCAGTAGACATTTAATGAGGAAATAAATATAGACATAAACACAAAATGTACACCAATATATTAAAAGAGAATATTGTGCAGTTCTGGGAGTATATGCAGTTTAAATTTTTTTAAATTTCTTCTTATCTACAGTTTCTAGTTATTTTATAATGGTCATGAATCTTCTGTGTATTTTTTAAGAATAAAAACCTTGTTCAGAAATGCCTAGCAACATATTTCCCAGAGCTAAACTTTGAAATACTTTATATTTTATAGCACTTAATATATAGGAAGGGAGGGAGCAGGAGGCATACATTTCAAGAAAATCTTAACTTTTAGTACATGATATCATCATTTTTGTCTCAACAAAAACATTTTCTATACATGGTATGTGATATATATTGAACATACAAATATACAAACCTATAATTTGTTATTCAGTGATATACAAAATATTTTATTTTAGTGTCAAATTAGACTACCAACTTCATTTGCCTCTCAAATGAATTTGTCTTACAGTGTGCAAGCCTGTATGACCACTACTTGTTTCTAACATTCTTTTGTTCAGGATACCCTTAGTATCTGGTAGTTGAAAGTGAGTAGATGGTATCCATATCATTATAATTATCTCATTGTGCTATAACTTTGCTAATTTTTAAACTTGAGACCTTGTATTATTTGGAATCATCAGTATACCCTAGTGCCTACTCAGAACTTCAAAATTTAACCTCAAAACCAATTCAGCTTCAGAGAACCTAAAGTATAAAAGAATTCAACATGAGTCAGTAGAGATGTACATATAAAAATGAAAATAAAGGTTAATGCTAAATAATTTGGTACTCTATTTTCAGTGTTGTATAGCAGAAGACAAAATAGTCTCTCTTTTATATAAAATTTCAAGAATCAGATTTTACTTTCTTGTATTTTGATCTCTTTGTAAAAAATGTATTTTCTATTTTATCTTTAAAAACAAACATTCCTGGGCTGGCGTGGCTCAGTGGATTGAGTGCTGGCCTGCAAACCAAAGGGTCACCAATTCGATTTCCAGTCAGGGTACATACCTAGGTTGCAGGCCAGGTCCCCAGTCATGGGCACACAAGCGGCTACCACACATTGATGTTTCTCTCTCTCTCTTTCTCACTTCTTTCTCTTGTCTCTAAAAATAAGTAAACAAATAAAATATTTGAAAAAATGAAAACATTAAAATAGGGGTAGATACATGACAGTAAGCTTCCTTGTAAACTAAGTCAACACTCACCTTTGTTTCACCATCTTACTTAAAAGTTTATGGCAAAGACATGGTTAAAACTGATAGTATTTTTTGAAAATTAAAATTACCAGAAAGCACTTGAAATTCATAGTCGTTAAGGCCTGGGAAATGTTTTATGTCTCACAGTCCAGCTTTACTCTCCTGAAGTCTTAGCTCTATCTGGTCATTGGAATATATGTTTTA
Organism: Carollia perspicillata; assembly: GCA_004027735.1. Lineage (NCBI taxonomy): Eukaryota > Metazoa > Chordata > Mammalia > Chiroptera > Phyllostomidae > Carollia > Carollia perspicillata. Next base: position 17,767 of record PVKM010023715.1, on the reverse strand, counting down.
TAGGGAAAAAATGGTTCCTGTGCAATGGTCAGTATTGTATAGCTTTTGAGTAGACAAAAATGATAAAATATTTTCTCAAAACATCATCAACCCATCATAATGCCAAAAGACACATAGAGAACTCTTCTTCCTCCAACTGCTTCTCCAGCTTTGCCCCTTGAGAAGTGGCTTTGTTGGCTGGAGTTTTTGTAGAATTTTCCCATTGCCAATCTAGGGTCTGTCATTGTTTCTGACAGTCATTTTAACTGGATACAACCCAAACATGTTAAAGAACTGAAGTAAATTAACTGTGTTGTCTATTTCAATGAAACAGCCACCACAGCCAAGCCAACATAAACAGACTATAACACTAATGGCCAATTTAAAGGTTCATTAACAAATACCAGTAGTAATACTGTAATTCCCAACCTTTCATCACTCAAATATGTAACAGCAGGAACTAAAGACACCAGAGAAGAGACTATATGACAGTAAGCAGACTGAACTGGATCAAATTATTTACTTATGATTAGAAAACACCCAGATATGAATTAAGTTCTAGCAGCCTTGCTTATATTCAGCTTTTGCTGTGCTCATAAAATGTGATAATATTTGCAGTTTTCTCTTTTGTCAACTATTTTTTTCCCTCTGGCAAGCACTTCTTTCTAATGAATTTCCCTCCTTCATGAGTCTTCATGAGTCTTTGTTTTTAGTTGTTTGGGATGTTTCATACAATTGAAACAGATTTGGAGTCTCAACTTTATTTCACTTGTTCCTAGGATGATGGCTGTAAGATGCAGAAAAAACAAAAATGACAGGAGTATCCTAGAGTTCCAGTGTTTCTGCCTCTTCTCCTGGGTAGAAAAGAAGCCACAGCTGCTTTGATCTCCATCTTAGAAAAACACCTGAGCTGTAACTTGTGTACAAAAAACCAAACAGACAAAAAAGTTGAAACGAAAAATTGGAAAAAATTATTCACAAAACTCTGTAAATTAACAATATTATATGAGTCCTTCATCAGCTAGAGTTTTGTGAATAACTTTTCCCAATTTCCTTAACAATATTAATTATTTATCTACTAAAGAGTTTTAACCACTTAGGTGATACCACTAACACCTTAAAGAAATAAAAAAGTGAGCAAAGTTTATAAAAAATAACAGATGGAGAATTCAAATGAACAGTAAGCATAGAAACAAATGTTTATCTTCAACTATGCCTTCCTTTGTAATAATAATAATAATAATAATAAATAATAATAATAATAATAATAAAACAAAACACAATTTTTCACCTATTCTTTCAGTAGAGAAATTTGAGGGACAGTACTGTTTGCTGTTCAGGGTGGAGTGAAACAGGAATAATAAAGATAGATGGTGTTCAAAGTCACTAGGATATTTACATGGTCTCTCTCTTTGCATTCTGCCTTTGGGATCTAGAGTTTGTAAAACCATGAGATAATCAAGTTTTTAAACAAATGTTGGAAATGTAAATATAATAGTTTGGAAGTCAATTTGATAATGTGCTATGATAATTTAAAAACTGTTTGCATGAACTCATGCTCTATTGTGAAGAAACAATCACATGTGTGAACAAAACGTAATTACTAATAGGTTTACAACATAATATCAGGTTGGCCCAAAAGTTCAGTTCTTTTTCCTTAAGATAGCTCTAGTAGTGCTTAGTTGTCTTTAACTTTGTTTGAAACAATTTTGTTTGTATTGTGACAGCTGTCATATTACCATGCATTTAAAAAAATCAAAATTGGTGAATTTTTGAGTAGCCATCTTAATATTAAAGATGGAGGAAAATAAGCAACATTCTCAGCATATTATGCTTTATTATTTCAAGAAAGGTAAAAATGCAACTGAAATGCAAAAAAAAAGGAAAGAAGGAAAAATCTGTGTAGTATATGGAGAAGGTGCTGTGACTGGTTGAATGCAAAAGTTATTTGCAAAGTTTCATGCTGTAGATCTTTCCCTGGATGATGATCCATGGTCAGGTAGACCAGTTGAAGTTGATAGTTATCAAATCGAGGCATTAATTGAGAACAATCAATATTACCCCTTGCAGGAGAGAGCTGACATAGTTAAAACATCCAAATCAATAAAGTTATTGGTGAAAATGAAACATGCACTTTTTATTTTATGGGAAAAACTAAATGAACTTTTTGCCCAACCCAATATATAATAGTGAAAAATCAGATCTAATCCACATACCCAAAAGTATCATTTAAAAGAGCATGACTATCTATATTATGGGATTTCATGCAACTACTAAATCATATTTTCAAAGAGTATTTATTATTAACACAAGAAAATGGCTACATTGAGTACTGGTTGTTAAAATAAAGAGACAAATAATGTATAAGCATGGCTTTATTGAAACTTATGTATACAAAAATACAAACATATTTATATAATTATATAATAAATAAATACTATTGTATTTATTTTCATATATTCATATTCATATTTAAAACCAAAAGGAAATGACAGTCTCTATCTCTCAGTATATTAGTCTTCTTGGGTTTTTATAACAAAATACCATAACTTGTTTCTCACAGTCCCAGAAGCTGGATATCCAAGGTCAGGACAGGTGTCTGGTGAGAGCTCTTTCTGTGGATTGCAGTGAACCCCTTCTTTCTGTGTCTTCTCATGGAGAAACTAGAGTTCTGGTTTCTCCCTCTTCTTGTTAGGACAATTATTCCATGGGAGTCTCACCCTATGACCTCATCCAAATGTAATTACCTACAACGGGCAATGCCTCCAAATATCATCACATTGAGGTTTAGGGCTTTAATATATGAATTTCGGAGAGACACTTTCAGTCAATAACACTGAAGGATTATTTTATGTTAGCTTATAATTTCTCCCTTAAACACAGTAATTACTACTGAGCACTTTCTAAGGATTCTAAACAGAGAAAATTTTATAATCAGACAAAATTACGAACAATTTTAAAAATTAAGATTCTAAATGGGACTGTGATGAATCTGGTTTCCTTGTACACTTTTGATCATTCTATTAACCATCTCTCGATCATGTCTCTCATGAACATGTACAGGAGCTCTTTGAGATTGAAATGTGATGATCACTATGAATCCCATTTCTTAGATATGCACACTGGTGCTTCCGGTAAGAGTAGTGATTTAATCAGGATACATAGTCGCACTGGAGAAAAGTTGGAAAGTGAATAATATTTTTAGGTTTCTTTCCTTCCCTTTCCTTCCTTCCTTCCTTCCTCCCCCCTTTCTTCCTTCTTTCTTTCAAAGAGTAGGGAAGGAGAGAAACACTGACTTAAGAGAAAAACATTGATCAGTTGCCTCTCACACATGCCCGAGGGGGATCAAACCTGCAACTTAGACATGTGCCCTGACCAGGAATCAGATCTGCAACCTTTTGGTTCACTGGCTGACACTCGAGTAACTGAGCAACACCATCCAAGGCTGGAGTCTTAATGTATGCGCTCTAACAGTCCACAATGCCATTAAATAGTTATGTTTCCAGTATAATAACTTGGAAGAAAATCTACAGCATAGTTCAAGCTTTCCCTTCATACTTTAATTAGTCAAGTATGAAAGTGCTAATGAGGAAAACATCCCTTATCAAATTAATCTTTGTAGATTCTGTAGTCTTTTTATCTCATTCTCAATCTCTGCTATTTTCAACTTTTTCAATTTTTTCTTGACTAAACTAGCTAAATGTTTTTCAAATTCTTGTTTTTTTAAAGAACAAGTTCATGGTTCTGTTAATTTTCTCTACATTTGGGTGCTTACTGTTTTGTTGGCCTATGCTCTTATTTTTTTTTCTTCTACTTAATTTTGGTTTCCTTTATGCTTCACTTTTAGCTTCTTAAGGTAAAACCTTAAGAGAATTGATTTTAGAACTTTCTTTTCAGTGTAAACAAATTGAATCTATAAATTTCCTTGTAAGAAATAAGTTAGCTATGATCCACAAATTTTACTATGTTTTTACATTTTCTTCTAGTTTCAATTATTTTCTGCTTCTTTCATTGCATTGGGTTGTCATGTACCCATGTCTTCTGACAGTTCCTCAGCCTTACAAAAACAGATTTGAAAAAAATACTAAGCAGTCATTTTGTAGAATGTCCCTCAATTTTAATTTGTTTAATTTTTTTCAACTTTTCCCATAACTTAGACTGGAGTTACATATTTTTGGTAAGAACACCACAGAACTGATGTTGTGCCCTACTCAGTACATCATGTAAGTTGCATGCTATTTACGTATCCTATGACTAGTAATGTTAAATTTTATCACTTGGAAGGAGGCATCTCCACTATAAAGTCATCATTTTATAATGATGTATCTTCTTTTGACACAAAGTAAATATCTTCTTTCTCAACATACTTTAGCATTAATTTTAGCACCTGCCAAAGGATCTTCCTTATAACAATTATTACTGCAAGATTAGCAAAATTGGGATTTTATATTTTGCTAATTACTTCTATACTTAATAATTAAAATTTTACTGTAAAAAAGAGCTGATACTTCTCATTTTGTCTATTTATTCAATTTTGGTATTTGTATAGATTCACTGATATTCCTTCTTCTTCTTTGGGCAATAATCTATCACTATTGATATTTATTTTGTTACTTAGATTTTCCCAGATTTGGCTATGATGGTTTCTTCATGTTGAGTTCTGTGTCCTTTCCAAATGCCATCATTTTTTTAGCATTTCCTTACATTCTGGCACCACAAAATGTTCCAAGCTCATCTTGTATTTTCCCTGCTCAACCCTGATATCATACATTTCTTCAAGGAGCTTTTGTTCCTTTAACTGATGAATGACATTCTCACTGCTGCTGGGCTGTCATTGTTTCTGGATCTTTTTGTTCAAGGAACTGGGAAATGTGTGTACTCACACATCACACACATCTGTGGTTCTCCATTTATGCAACTGCTGATGTATCAAAAACAATGATTATACCAATACTTTTTATTCCAATCCAACACTGAAGTATTCACTCTAACCTTATTTCTAACTCTTCCTCTGATCACATTATGTTTACTTTTCACTCAGTCCTACTGTACACACTCTGTGTTTGAAAAAGCATACCCTTGTAAAAAATACATTTATAAACTAGAGCATAGTACAGCATAGTACAACATTCGTATAACCAGCTCTTTTTATGTGTGTGTGTGTGTAGAGAGACAGTGTCCAATATGCTTTATTATTTTTTAATTATTTTCGTTGGCTCTTTTCTGCCTGAATTCTATCACTGTGGTTTTATTTATCATCTGTAATAGAGTTAGCGTATTTGCTACTTTTTATATCTCTTGCCATATGCCCCACATCCTGGTAGACTGAATTTATCTATTTTGGGGACACGTGAAATGTGGTCTTGACTCTAAGAGGCAGGCTCCAAACATGCTCGTCGGAGTGTTGCTCCTCCCTTTTCTCTCTATCATGTTTCCACCCTGTTCTTCCTATCGCATTCCCGCCCACATTCTGTAGGTCAACAGTCTCGATAGTTTATAGATTAGTTTCCCTGTATTTCTTTTGCACAAAGGATCACATATATTTATTTACTTTCTTACAAAAAGTGTGGTATACTCTAGAAACTTTTGCATTGTACTTTTATCACTTACTAATTTATCAGAGTCCATGTAAATACAGTTAAACATAGTATAAGAGTCTGTATCATCCTTATTTTCTAGTGTCCTGATCCTTCCTTCCTGTTCTGTTGTCTGATTTACTCCGGATTGTGGTTCACATGTTTTTGCCTCCTGGCATGTTTACCACTGTTTTTCTTTTGCTGGGATTTTGAGTGTCTTCATTGCTGTTGTTTTCTTGTAAAGAGTGCTGTACTTTTATCTGGCAGGAAGTTTAAGTTACTTATTGGCTTGATACCTTTAAGGCCTCTTTTTCAGCTTTGTTATGATTGGCCTAGAGTAGGCTTCACTCCAGGTATAGTTTAGCTCTGCTACTAAGGCATGACCTCATGGACTATCACCAGGGATTCTCAGTGGCCAGATCAAATGACTTTCTCCTTCCTGTAAACTCTGGGAATTGTTCAGTTTACAAGTTCCTCATGATCCTTTGTTCAGCCTCGCGGACTTGAACTCCACACATGCGTTGATTAGTTCTCAGCGAAGATACACAGGCACCCCATGTGTGTTTCTGAAGCTTTTTCTCTTTACACATCCCTCCTTTCTGGGACTTGCTATGCAAACTCAGCACTGTCCCCCACTGGTTTCTATATCCTCAACTCAGTAAGACTTCGAGTCTCTGCTTGGGCTCTCTCTTCCTGTGCCCATGATTCAAATATTGCAATCAAGCAGAAAACTGAGGTGATCCTGTGCTGATCCTGTTTGATTTCTTTCTCTCAAGCTTCAGTGTTTTCTTCTGTTTATTGTGTGATGCCTGAAATAAATCAATACATATATTCCATTCAGCTATCTGGTAGTTTACCTCAGAAAAGCAAGTTTGGTCCTTGTTACTGCATCAGGTTTGAGGGCAGAAGTTTGGCCATTCTTAGTTTTGGGGAGCAAACTGTAAGTAATGCCCACTCACCCATATGCTACCTTTGTGCAACACAGGAACACCTGACTGTTCTTTAAGGCGCTTAGTCCCAAGTCTGCACACTATGGCAATAAGTGATATGTGAACCTGTGAAGACTGTGAGGTGAATAACGCCCCTGGAACTGTACAAAGTATAACTTACACAAGCATGAAGTGTGGCTCTGGGAGAATTCTAGCAAAAAAAAAAAAAAAAACCCTGCAGCTGCTACATAATGTAGAATTCTGTTTATAGAATAAAATGGGGCCAGCAATCTTACTTCTTTGTTAGAGGTTATCATGGCTCAAGGAGATTTTTTAAACAGATTGGAGATATGGTGACTACTAAAGGAAATAAAAATATAGTTTAAGAAGTATGAGAAGCTAGTCAATACATACATCAAGAAAAACTTTGTGGGAAACCAAATGGTTGGGTGCTGGAAACTAAACTAGCAGGTGTGGTAAAATGAGCAAATCAGAGATTCTCAGTGTGTATATAATTACACATGATGTGTGTACACATATATCATATATGCATATATCATGCATATTTATAGTATGTATCTACAGGATCACACATAATAACTTCTCCCTGGGTCTTCCTTATTTAAGAGAAATCAATTTAAGTAAATAAGGGAAAGACTGCTTTAACTGGAAAAGCAGACAAAAGTTGTATGTGAAAGTATGGAGAACTAGTCCGTCCCTCCTGATACTGTGGAGATGGTTGATGGGTGAGACATGGGGCTGTGACCTTTTTCAGACCCACTAGCAGAACTCAGTAATCCTTGTCCTTAGCAACTTTTTGACTTCCTGCCTAGGCACTTACAGTATGGGCTTTCTATGACTTTACCCAACAATTCCTGACCACCTACAGGGCATCATGATACATAGTACCGTGACAAATAAAACAAGACATAATGCATGTTTTGGGTCATTTTATAGCATGGCAGGAGAGATAGACACAGAAAAACAATGCCAATAGAAAAGATGTGTCTCCAAAGAGAAATTTTAAGGAGTATAAGTTGGACAGAGGCATCATTACAATCTAGAGACCTCTCTCACTACATATATCAGTATGTCTTCATACAACCATGCATACACACATATACACTTAAATGTATGCTCTTGTTCAGAGCACAAATGCCCGTGAGTTCTTACAAGTTGTTAATGAAACAGAAGTTGCATTAAAGTTTTTGCTTGAAACTTAAGATCCTTTGTTATCAAATGTAGATAACTCATTTTGTTCTGACAAGTGTAATTTAATTTTAGTAAGTATCACATATCACATAACACTATCACATGCACTGGGCTTTATTTGATGAGTTTAATGAAGTTGCAGTTATTTAAGAGTTTCCTGCCATGTGCTGCTGTAATGTCTTTGCACTGAATATTGGTAAGTTCGCTGTGGTTCCCAGTGAAATTTAGCAGATTAATTGCAAAGCTAAATGAAGATTATTGAGATCCAATAGAACACTGGATTCTAAGGATTGAAACAATGGCTTCTCAGAGAGTGATAGAAGTTCTTGTTGTGGCTTGCCTCATGCTAGTACCAGTATAAAAAGAGTAGTGTTTCCCGATGAATCACATCAATGGTTTTTGTGAGCATGCCACACTGATGTCCTATTGCTCTCTCTCTCTCTCTCTCTCTGTCCCATTTTAGGAAAAATGAGGCAGCTGGTCATATTGAGAAACAGAAAGACAAAGCTTGCAGTGTAATAAAAATGGACAAGTGTTTAGAATTGTATTAGAATATAATTCACTAAAAGGACAGTTTGGCCATTATATTTCTTTCCCATTGCTGCTGAAACAAATTACTATAATCTTAGTGGCTTAGAACAACAATACTGTATTATCTTACAGTTCTAAAGTTCAGATGTCTGACATGGCCTCCTGTCGCTAAAAGCAAAGCATCAGCAGGGCTTTCGGGAGGCTCCAGGGAAGTGTTCAGTTGTTTGTCTTTTCCAGCTTCTAAAGGCTCCCCACATTCCTTGGCTCAAGGTTACTTTCTAACTTTCCCCCCTTTTTCTAAAATTAAATTTATTGAGGTAATACCAGGTAATAAGAATATATAGGTGTCAAAGGTGTAATTCTCTGATACATCATCTGCATATTGCACTGTGTGGCCACCACCTGAAGTCAAATCTTCCTTTGTCACCATGTATTTGACCCCCTGTACTCTTTTCTACCACCCATCCTCTTTCTCTCTGGTAACCACAATAGTGTTGTCTTTGAGTTGTTTGCTTGGTTTTCTCGTTTGCTCATTTGTCCCTTTCAGTTTTATATCCCACATCTGAGTAAAATCATACATGGTTCTTGACTTTTTCTGACTTACTTTTTCACTTAGCATGATAGTCTCAAGATGTATCCGTGTTCTCACAAATGGCAGTCTTTCACCTTTTCTCATGGCTGAGTAGCATTCCACTGTCTATATGTACCATGTCTTCTTTATCCAATCATCTACCAGAGGGCACTTTGGTTGTTTTCATGCCTTGGCTGCCATGAGTACAAGGTCTGTCCAGAAAGAGTCCAATCATTGATAATATAATGAGAGCAGTTTGCACAACATTGATGTAACCTGGCAGCCAAGGACAGTGGATTGGAATGAGCATGCATGAACAATGACAACTTCACTGTACTAGTTAGTGGGGATGGTAGATGCTGTTGAATGAGCGCATGTACTCTGTGGCTGTTGTATTTAAAATGACCAAGTGAGCCCTGACTGGTGTAGCTCAGTGGATAGAGCGCGGGCCTGCAAACCAAACAACCACAGTTCGATTCCCAGTCAGGGCACATGCCTGGGTTGCAGGGCGGTTCCCAGCAGGGGATGTCCAAGAGGCAACCATACATTAATATTTCTCTCCCTCTCTCCTTCCCTTCCCCTCTAAAGGTAAATAAATAAAATTAAAAAAAATAAAATTAAAAATAAAATGACTGAGTGAGTAGAGCAACAAATCTGCATCAAATTTTGTGTTAAGCCTGAACATTCCTCTGCAGAAACTATTCGGATGATCCAGAAGGCTGTAGCTATGGGCAACTAGTGATTGGCAGCTTCATCAGGACAACATGCCCACTCATGCACCACATCTCACAAAGAGTTTTTTGGTGAAAGATCAAATCACCCAGGTGACTCAACCCCCCTACAGCCCACATTTGGCACACTGTAACTTCTGACTTTTCCCAAAACTAAAGTCACCTTTGAAAGGGAAGAGATTTCATATGATTAATGAGATTCAGGAAAATACAGTGGGGCAGCTGATGGCAATTAGGAGAACTATGTGAGGTCCCATGGTGCCTACTTTGAAGGGGACTGATGAGTCATTGTCCTATATACTATGCTTCTGGTATCTTGTATCTTCTTTAATAAATGTCTCTAGTTCTTGTAGTACATGGCTGGATACTTTCTGTGCAGATCTTGTAATGCTGCAATGAACATAGGTGTGCATATATGTTTATGAATAAATGTTTTCAAATGTTTCAGGTGGATACCCAGAAAAGGGGTCACTGGGTCACATGGTAATTCTTCTGAATGGTATTTCAATTTTATTCTTAATTCTATTCTAAATGACTCCTCCATACTGTTTTCCACAGTGGCTGTACCAGTTTATATTTCCACCAGCAGAGAATGAGGGGTCCTTTTTATCCACAACCTCTCCAACACTGGTTTACTTGTCTTGTTGACAATAGCTATTCTAACAGGTGTGAGATGGTATCTCATTGTAGTTTTGATTTGCATTTCCCTAATAGTTAGTGAAGTTGAGCAGTTTTTGATATATCTGTTGGTCATTTGTATATCTTCTTGGGAAAATTGTCTGTTTAGGTCCTCTGCCCATTTTTTATTTGGATTATTTGTTTGCTTGGGATTGAGTGGTATGAGTTCTTTATATATTTTAGTTACTAACCCCTCAGCAGAGTTGTTTACAATCCACGGTCATATGAGTCTGACCTTTGCTTCAATCATCATGTCTCCTTGCTGACTCTCCCTCTCTCTCTTTCTGATCTTCACAACTGTAAGCTAATAAATTTGTGCTATTTAATCCACTAAGTTTGTGATGATATGTTACAGCAGCATTAGAAAACTAATGCAGATTAAGCAGAGTGTATTAGAATTATTAATATTTGGTTTACTTGTTAGAGGCTGCAAAAATCATCTGTAGTTAAAAGTGAATCAGCAGAACCATCTGTTTGTTCCAAAAGAGAAAATAAGACACTGTAACACTTGGCAGCTTTAATTTTAAAAAAATCAGAGAATTGACTCAAACAAGTCAAGTTTTGAAACTAACATAAAAAGTTATGAATTTCTAACAGTGTGCATATATTTTGAAATTTCAACTCTGTTTTTTCTTATATATGTAACTTACTGCACTGAAGAAGACAGTCATGTTACCAAATCTTCACATACAATTTTAAAAACTTACATTTCCCAACTTTTGAATAAACCAGAGCTGATAATTAATTTTTTTACAATAAATTATACTCTTTGTGCATAATTTTTTAAAAGATTCAATCTAGAAAGTTTATTTTGCACCAGCCCCTTACATTTTTATTGACTTCAGAAGCATCCTTGAAGATATTTTGTGAGAACGAAAATTAAGGCTGATACTCTTTTGTGTGGTTTATATGTTGGTTTCAGCATACATGTTTTTACTTTCTTGATTCATGCCATTATAATAGGGTAGGTCTTTTTTGGAAAGCACTGTACCCTTTTTATGAAGAAGAGATATAATTACTAGGAAACTTTATTTTAAGCCCAGACCATAGTTCCAAGCACTCTGTAAATAATAAATAAATAAATAGAGATGTCCTTTAAAATAAATAGAGAATATTCATGAAATACTTGGGTTTCAATTTTCCACTGTCATAACTCTGATCTTACAACTCACCTGTGGGTGAGGAGTAAGGGACAATAATACATCTATGGTATAGGATAAAAAAACAAGAATTTTATTATAAATCTTTATTATATTCAAAGCTTTCCAGGTGTTCTCAAAATCAAGCTGAATGCAGACTTTGTGTTTTCATTTATTTCTTTATACTTCTTGGGCTTTTAGGTTCATATATAGTATTTACAGGCCATTGGCATAGGACGAATAATAATGTTAACTAATCAATTAACTTGGAGGATTAATCATGACCTGATTAGGTACTTTTTTCATTCATAGTTGTTCACCTCAGGCCCAAGTGACTCCTGCTGTGCACTCACTCTCACCTGTGTGTATTACACTCACTCTCACCTGTGTGTATTACACCGTCTGCAACCATATATGATTTCCTGGCTGTTCTGAGGCATTAACTGATGTCATCCACTCAGTCTATCATTATAATGACTGAGAATTGAAAAGCAGAGAGATTGACTCTCCATTTCACAAATTTGGTTTCTGTGCAAGAGTATGGAGATTTGGGCCTACTTGCACTACACTATTCATTTCATGAATAAAACAATGAAAAATCAAGCATTTAAATTCCTCCACTCAAAACTTCAGTGTTTTTTCACTAGACTTATGGTTATATTGCAAATATTTTAGCACATCCAGTGCAGGGAGAGTTGCCTATCTAGGGAACAGAAAGGAAAAGTAAAATGTGTCGACTTCAACACTGTTTCAAATGTTAGTTATCCCTACTGTGATTAGAGCATATTCTAGTAGTCTCCCATGATGAAGTAACTGTTTGAACTAAAGCTGATCCCCCCAAAAATTTCTAAAACTTTTATTATTATCATATGCATTGATGAACTTCCAGAAACATATCATATACATGTGTATGCATATCTACTTATTTTGATATTTCAGCCAAGCCCTCAGAGAAAGTGCATGTCTCAAGTGACACAATACATCCTAAAAATATTAAAGGTTTATCTATCAGCCAGCATATATTGATTTCGAGCCCTCCAGGCAATCATGATTTGTGATAATATAGTCCAGGCAATCAAGATTTTTTTTTATTTAAATGAGCTGGTAAGATTTCTAGTCATAGAATAATGCATTGTTATACTGCAAGAAACTATAATAGCTATAATAGGAATTCATGGGAGATACCTTGGTGAACTGGGAGGATGTTGTCTTTGTGGATTTAGATAAAATGATAAGAATTTCAGGAGAGAGAACACAACAGGAGAAAAAGTATGAAATAAAAGTGGATATGGTGTGAATAATTATATGGGCAGGATGATAATTTTTAAATAATCTGAGATAATGTTACAAGGGAATGAGAAAATAAAGAATCTTATCTTTGATATTAAAGACAATCAGAGCTCAATAAATGAGAAGGGCTTTTTAATGATTATTAAAAATAGGTTATTAAGGAGAAGGATGGTATGATTTTTTGATACCACATTATATTATTATCATTCTGGTCACTAAGATTGAGAGACAAGCTCTCTATCTCAATGTGCAAAGATGAGTCTAGCTGTGAAATTTCAGAAATGCAGGGATCTTGTGGTCATAAATTCCTCTATGATTCCTCATTTTATAGAGATTTGCTGAGAGTTAGAAAGCCAGGGTTCTTCTCTCAATTCCAACGCTATATATCTAAATCCAAAATATGCACAAACTTATTGTATTGGGGGAGGGAAGAGTTTGACCAAGGACACAGCTTTTAGAAATGGAGAGAGGAGACATGAATCTCATTTATGTATGTGCCAAGCCATGTAACAGGCATTTAACATGCAGTAACTCGATCCACATAAAACATTTTTAAATAGGTAGTGCTGTCTTAGTCACATTGTATGGGTAGAATATTATATTGCATAAGGCAGGTGCTTCAAGAGAACTCAGTGTAGGCAGTTGATACACAGGTGTCATTTAGTTGAATGAGAAAAAAAAAGATAGAGAGGAAACTGGGAAAGCTTGTACCATCCCTAAGGCTCGGGAAATAAAAGGAAGAAGTCAATAGTACCAGGACACAAAGGTCAAATGATGGGTGATGAGGAGTTGGGTCTTAGACTTCCAAGGAGGAATCACCACCTGCCTGATGACATCACCTATGAAGAACCATGAGCCCCTTTCTGGAAGTTCCAATAGGAGCTGAAAACTGGGGCCAACTGTTGCCTCTGGGAGAAGAGTCCATGAGAATTGCCAGCAAAGTGAAAGAAGGAAAGTCTTCCCCTTCCCCTTCCCCTTCCCCACCTGGATAACTTAACGAGAAACCAGCTGACAACAAAGAAACATAGTCGGCAAAGCTACAGCTCCAGTCATACAAAGCAGAGTATAGAGGGGGTTTTTAGAAGCTGAGAGGCATCATGTCCTAACCAACACAAGCATTTTACCCAGAATCCATCTGGTACTCCGAAAATTTAGCTACACTCGTAGAGTCATATAATCAGTACAGGGCAGTCATAATTTAAACTCCAAGCTGTCCCTTGTGACAGTTGTCTGTGATGTTTTGGGCAACATCTCATCAGAATGCTATTGTTATAGGGCTCCAAAGTGGATTTCAGGACCCCATCGGAGCATCTAGCAACATCAGGCTAGTTGAGGTACCAGTACTGGCCAGATACCTTCATGCAGACGGCATATGATACGTGGGAAGGTATTAGGTGTTACTAGGATCTGCAAAGCCTTGTGAGGCCATATTTGTTTGGAGGACAGTTTAGCATCAGCTCTCAGCCTGAATCAGAGACCAGGGTTTGCTCACCTCCACTGGGATTGGTCTCCCACACCTGGAGTGGGACTTATTCATAAAACACTTCACTTTCCATACAAAGTGGTCCTGCCTACCACACATAAACATGATTTTTGGAAATGATGCCATACCTCTAAGGAGGCACTCTGGCCAAACTGCTAGAAGAATAGGCTGGTGTATTTTTATTCTGTTTGTGTGAGTCCCCAAGTACAGTTAAAAGAGCATGCATTTTGCCAATGGCCTTAAGATATAACAGCAGACAAGTTTTACCCAAGTTGCTTTTTTTTGTATGAAACATAACTTCAGACAACTTGAAACAGCCTCATTGGACAAATGTTAATGAGTGGCCTTGGCATCTAAGAATCATTCTTAAAGGTTTCCCACTCTTAAGTATACCTTTCTTCCTAAGTGCTATTCTCAAAGAGAAAATGGAAAATTCATAGTATCTGAAAGGTCAGATTACTTACTTTATCACGTTTTTTGTGGTGGCTCTAAGAGAAATAGCAAGTGGTTTAACAATTGCCCATTTATAAATGTGAATGTTTAAAAGAAAACACAGAGGTAGGGTTTCAAGTCATAGGGAAAATTTTTATAAGCAATAACATTAGTCAAAATGTGTTTGCCTTCCCAGTAGGTGGAAATGTGTGTGGTAGAAAGTTTGAGACAAGAACATGTATTCAAGCCACATACATTGAACATTTTCTGTCGAAAGAAAAAACAGTTATAAATCAGGTTGGATATTTACTGTTTTAATGTCACTAGAAAGTAATTTCTCAGAAGTTATCCCAGTTGCTGCTGTACAAAATTTTTTCTTAATGCTTTTTGTTGTTGTTAGAGCCAATACCTCGGTTTGTTCCAAGGAATAATATTTACTCCAGGAAAATGCTTCTTCTCGTCATTTTTCCAAAACCTCTAAGTACTAAAAGCTCTTTTAGAAGCTGTTTTCTTTTGGGATTCTCACTGAGCCACCTACTCATTGGAGGAAAACTACTTCAACACTGAAACCAAATAAAGCCAATTAAGAAACACTGCGGCTGCTGAATGACCCGTCTCAGGTCTGGGAGACCGCAGGTAGCCCAGCAGAGCCACTGACTTGCACAGAGGCCTGAATAAAGATACGATAAAGATACCTTTCTTTTTCAATACATTGCTGATCTGACTGATATTGGTCTAAGTGCTCATCCTTAAAATGCCATGAAACAGTAAGATCCCAACACAAGCATTTTAACCACCCACAGAGTACAATGCAGACTTGTTAATTATTACTCGCATGGCCCTGTGAGAGTCCAACAGGAAGTAGACTTTGGAATAAACTGCCCAAAGTGAGGGTGTTTGCATAAGAAGTTTATAAAACTGTTTAATTTCAAGTTGTTTCCTTTTTTCTTCTTTTCCTTTTATTTTTTTTCTTAGCTATGAACAAGTTTCCTCTGCCTGCATAGCATTTAAAAACTATAGTGATTACTTTTATAACATTACCCCACTAGTTTATATTTATTTTGTGTGGTTTGTAGTTGGACCTCCTGTGTTTTTACAGAAACAAGTTCAAAAATTAGTCTTTTTATTCTCGGTACACAGTCCACACTGCACATGGGTCAGCTGAATCAGGAGATGAATGAAGTGAAGCACTTTTTATCTGGAACATGAATCTTCAGGCATTGTTTTTTAAAAAATGAAACATGGTGAAGAAAATAAATTACTGAGCCGGATGTCTTTCACAGGAAATCTTCTATCTCAACACAGGATTTATGACTTCAATGTATTGCACACCAATAAATAAATTTCAGCTGATTTGCATCTCTGGTTGGTTGGGCTAAAAACTGGAAACCACAAGAGTATTAATTACACCATACAAAGTTAGCACTTACATACACCTACACTGTCAAATGCACACAAGTTAACATGTGCACACACATCAAATAACCTCCAGTTAGTTACCACTGTAAAACAAGCACACCTCAGTTATTGGAGGATTTCACATAGTTCTATCCTCTCGCAATGTCAGCATTTCAATACGCAAAAGACATGTCAAAAAAGAGCTAAACACACACACACACCCCCCTGAGGTCATGGTTACCTTTTGATCAGAGGTTTTGCAAAATATCCAAAGCCCTGAAAGAAACCATGAAGTCTGAGAAATATTTGTAGGTTCTGACCAGCTTCCAGGCTTCCTGGTGGGAATACTCTGTGTGATTTTCCATCCTGCCGGAGGAAAGCGGTGGTTTATGGACAAGCTCCTAGGCAATTAGAATTCCATAATTCAAATTAATAACCTCATAAAACACTGTAGATTATGTACTTGGTTTTTAACCTATAACTAAAGCACTGTTCTATTAGTGATTTTGAAATTACTTGGAATTCATCCCAGCCTTACTAAAAATAATTTTTTTAAATCGAAGACATTTGAAATTTTTAAAAAAGGAGATTTCATTTAATGAAGAGGGTTTTTTTTTAAACACAGTTTACAATTAGATTTTCAGATTACTAGGACAGGGAAAAACACTTGCCCTCACTGGTTTTGCTTTACTGGGATGTGGATGTCAAGGCCACGTCTGTCTCACGCTGCCCTTTCCTCTCAGCAGGGCAAGGGCGAAGGCAGGAGGATGCAGGAACGGGTCTTCTTTTTATCCTGTGCCCGTTCTGCTTCATCGCATTGTCGAGTGAAATGAATGAATAAATTAGGTTTTTGATTTCGTGTGCCGGATTATGTGTTTTATACATTTCCCTACTTTTAATTTAGTAGAGCAGTCCTTTCCAACAGAAGATGGGTCTCATTAAAAGAAATGTTATTATGAGGTTTAATTTTCACTCAATTTAAAAAGAATACTTAGGAGAGTAGCGCATTGAAGCACAAGAAAATGATTAGTTGTGTGTGGGGGGTTCCTTTCAGAGAGAGAGAAGCCAAACATGTGAGAAGTAGTGCCTTTGGGGCGAATAAAACAATCAAATAGTCGGAAACGGGGTTGCAGGCTTCACATAAATGACCGTCCTGCTCTATTTTCAGACCTCCTGCCTTTCTTTAATGACCATTTCTCTTTTTCTTGAGGCAACAGACAAAAAAGGGCTGGGGGTAAGGGGAGGAAAAAGGCTTTGGCCCAAGTAGGACAAGACCCATAGAGGGGTGCCTTTAAGGACTTCATACATAGTGTCACCAAGAGAAAAGTCCAGGTCTGTCCCCGAGGGGAGGCATCCCATTCCAGTTTGAGCACTGACCTAGCTGAAGTTCCTTAAATTTCACTGTGCATAAGAATCACCTGGAAAGAGTAGGTCCAGAATGTGCTTTTTACCAGTTCCTGGGACACTGCTGCTGGTGTTGGGTCACGCTTTGAGAACCACTGACCCAGAACATGCTTATGAAGGGCCACCCAGCTTCCAAATAAATTAAAGTTGTATACACTTGCAAATATGAACAAACTGGGCTTTCCTCATAAATTAGTTGAGTATGTAACCACATCTGAGGACTATAGTTCTAAAGGTTTAGCTGATTCTCGGTTGCAGGAAGAGGGAGCCATGTACAGTTATGTCTCCTTTCTCCATCCCCCTGCCTCTCTCTGGAAGGCTCATCAGCCCTGCAAATGTATTTCCATTTTCATTCGGCTTAATGGGGGTGAAGTTTACTGACAGAGGGAGTAGGAGAGCCATATGGAGATGGTA
>PVKM010023714.1:0-20972 GCA_004027735.1 Carollia perspicillata | reverse complement strand
GAATAGCCAGTAGCCACTGCAGTAGGGCGTGGTGGTGACACCAGCATAGGAGCCTAGAGAAGATCATGTCTCAGAAACGCAGCGCTTAACTGAGCCAAATGCTGCTGAAGGACCAAGTAACGTGGCAATTGGTGTGACAAGAGAGGGCACTGCTGTCCTGGAAAGGGCCATTTCAGAAGAACCATAGAAGTGAAAGTCAGATCGCAGGGTGCAGACACAGTGAGAAAGGGTTAGGGAGTGTTCTGTCAAAGTCTCTGCCAATTCCTCATTCCTTAACACCTTACACCACTCCCCCAAGAGTACAGAGTGGGTCAGTATTTGCTATTTACTGTACTCGACTATCCCAAGAACTCAGTGTTCTGTGACAACCTTGATCATTAGGAAGATTTATAGATGGCCTGATTCAAAGTCAGTGTAAACAGGTGGAAAATACCAACCTTCTTATCTGGATTCGCAGAAAGCACAGCCTGAGGCAAAAGTTTATGGGCTCCCAGGTGATTAGGAAGTGTGATTCCAGGGAGCAGGAGTCGGGGACCAGGGGAGGGAGGCTGGGAAGGAGCGTGGAAGGAAGATGCATTGTCAAGCCTGCCACTGCCCAACCCTGGGGGGCTGTCCTCCGAGAAGTCACATACCCTGCATCTTAGGAGAGTCTGTCCAGTGCGGGGAACTGGAAAGAAGCAACTCCCCAGTTCCCTTCTCAGATTGGTCAAAGACTCACCTGTGTAAGGTGATAAATATTAATGAGCTTCCTTGTGGTAGACACTTTACGATGTATATGTATACAAAGCATCATGTTTTATATTTTATATTTTATTTTTTTAATTTTTTTAAGGGAGAGAAACATTGATCTGCTGTTCTACTTACCCATGCGTTCATTGGTTGCTTCTTGTACATGCCCTGACTGGGGACAGAACCGTAATGTTGGCCCATCAGGATGATGCTCTAACCAACTAAGCTACCCAGCCAGGGCAATGTTGTACATTTCAAATATATACAGTTTTTATTTGCCAATCATATCTCAATAGAGCTGGGGGAAGAAGAAATCAATAATAATAATAATAATAATAATAATAATAATAATAATTTTTAAAAAATTTAAACCCTGGAGCCCTGGCTGGTGTAGCTCAGTGGACTGAGCGCAGGCCTGCAAACCAAACAACCACGGTTCGATTCCCAGTCAGGGCACATGCCTGGGTTGCTGGCCAGTTCCCAGTGGGGGACGCACGGGGGGCAGCTATACATTAATGTTTCTCTCCCTCTCTCCCTCCCTTCCCCTCTAAAGATAAATAAATAAAATCTTTTTAAAAAATTGTAAACCCTGGAAACAACTATTCAATTGGTGGAGTGATGGGGCTGGTTAATGTTATGGTATTTAATGCATTGAAAAATCTATGTGTCTATTAAAAAGAAAGTAGACCTTCTTTTACAAGGAGATACGGAAACATCCCCAAGACATACTCTCTGAAAAGGCAAAGTACAGAGCAGTGTGCCTCGTGTGGTGTCCTCTGTGTACACTGGTGGACAGATTTACATAGGTGAGCATGTTAGGATGTTTGGGGCTGCAAACCCACCAAAAACTGAGGCTCCATATGGCTTAACCAATGCAATTTGCTTATCTGTTATAGTTTGTGAGACCACAAGTGCCTCCCTGAATAAAGTGCTGATTCCAAGACTAATCCAGGGGTGGAGGAGAGGGCATCCCCGTGACTTCTCTTCTCTGCCTATACCACGTAGCCTTTCAGGAACGGGAGAAGAGGCCACAGAAGCACACAGGCTCTTTGGAATGTAACAGGAAACACTACCTCCTGTTTCTGAGTCTTCCACAGCAGCGGCAACGCCGCAGAAGCAGCTCAGCAGACTACGTCCATGTTAGTAAGGGCCGAGCGGATCCCGGAGTCCAGGCTCTCTGCACGGGCTCTTCCCTGGGGGATCAATGCATCATGACTTCACCTTGGTTCCGTTTGCCTGTGTACGGCTGCCATTGTTTTCTTGCCCCAAGTGATGGGAAATACTATACAACATACGTTTTGCAAACAACCAGGTGACTCAGTATTTCCAGGTGCATCTGAAAGAAGGAAACAAAGACCGTTCTCAGCGTATGTCCCAGTTGAACTTCACTTTGAGTAGCAGAGCTGGATGACTTTGTCACAAACCCTAGGACTCCAAGGAAACCGTTCTGACAGTCCGTTCACCGTAGGAGAAGCAGGCCGTTCATAAACATACACATTTTATCATGCTAGCACTGGGGAAAAAACCAGCATCTAACACAGCTCCACCAAGTTGCAGTGCAACGACTATGACCAATAAAGAGTTTGAAAATATTGTATACAGCAAGGGCACTTGAACGAAATTAGTACCTACTAGCAGATGTTTTCGACATACAACGCCGCCATCAACATTCACAAATAGCACGGGAATTAAACACCAGGAAGGAAACGAGTGACCCTTATCTCACGGGAGGGAACATAACTTCCTTACAGACACAAATGTTTTGTGTTCACTTGTACCCCATCCAACTCCTATCTGACAGTTGAGTATACAAGTCCTGAGAATAACTTCATGGAGTGAAGAATTTGCCTGAATAGTTCAAAGGAACTGGAGTTTAACAAAGCGACTTCAACAATATGCTGTATCTCAAAAACCAGAGAAGTATATTGTTGAATGTAAACTGTGGGTGAAATATAATTTAAAATAAATTAAAAGATTAAAACCAGAGAAGTATATACGTAATTAAACATGTAAGTTCACGATCTGAAAAAAACATGGTTCGCTCCCAAAATGAAATTGTTCGAGTTCAACCTGAGGAAAGGACTCGCTTCTCTTTGGGGAGAGGACAAAAAGCTGGCTGTCAGGAAGGGCTTTAGCCCTGACGGGTGTGGTTCAGTGAGTTGGCCCTTGTCCAACACACTGAAAGGCCACCGGTTTGATTCCTGGTTAGGGCACATTCCTGGGTTGCGGGCTAGGTGTCTGGCTGGGAGCTAGGGAGAGGCAGCTGGTCGGTGTTTCTTTGTCACATTAATGTTTCTCCTACCCTCTTTCTCCCTCCCTTCCCCTCTTTCTAAAAATACATACATAAAATCTTTTAAAAGAAAAAGAAAGACTTTAACAAAAAAAAAAATTTAAAAGGAAGACTCTACTGGATCACATCTGTTACCTTGGTAAATTTTCTCCAGGCCAAGTGTGACCTCTGGCCTCACGGGCACAGAAAGCCAGGGTTACAGTTCAGAGAGCAGGCCTGTCTTTCAGAGAGATGGACCTGTGCTACCCGTGCATAAAGCCAGCATGAGCATTTACTTGTCACTAATGAGAAGTTTAACTGTCATTTAAGACTCCACACAATCAACCCTTCCTCTCCCAGTAGGCAGACGCATACACTGTCACAAAAGGTATTAGAAACCTGGAAATAGGTAAATGACATTCCTGGGCTTCTTTCAGTGCAGTGCTGAGCTTGGCTCCCCTTTGTCTGGGCCATTTTAAA
Organism: Carollia perspicillata; assembly: GCA_004027735.1. NCBI lineage: Eukaryota > Metazoa > Chordata > Mammalia > Chiroptera > Phyllostomidae > Carollia > Carollia perspicillata. Next base: position 17,494 of record PVKM010023714.1, on the reverse strand, counting down.
ATTCTGCAGGAGCCAAGATTAATTAATAGATTTTTGTTCACTAGAGATGCAAATAATGCCTGTCTGGCAAAACAGATGACCCTCAAGACACTACCGTGCGTGGCCCTGTTGGGTAGTAGCTGATTTTGTATCTAACGGGCCATTTTATTCTTTTGAGGTGATCAACTGCCATTGAAAAATAAGGAATTAAAAAAACATAAGGGGAAATTCACATAGAATCAACCATATTGGTGAAAAATTCAGGGGAATTTAGCACATTCACAATATGGTACCACCACCATATCTTTCTAGCTCCAAAACACTTTCAGCAGCCCTAGACAAAACCTTTCATCCGTAGTTACTGGCATTCCCTCCTCTCCCTAGTCCATCCCTGGCTACTACCAGTGTGCTTTCTTTCTCTTGCATTTACCTATCCTGGATATTTACCATAAATGGAATGACGTGATATGGGATTGTCTGTGTGTGACTTTTCACTTGGCATGTTTCAAGGCTCATCCTCACTGTAGCATGTATCGGCATTTCTGATTTCCCTGCTCATGGCTAAGTAATATTCTATTGTATGAATATACCAAATTTATTTATCCATTCATCTTCTGGTGGCCATTTGGATAGTTTCAGCCTCTGGCTATTGTGGAAAGTGCTGCAATGAACATTTGTGTACAAGTGTTCGTTTGACTATTCTTTTCGGTCTTCTTGGGTATATACCTAGGAGTGAAATTATTGGGTCATACAGTTGATCATTCTATGCTCAAGTTTTTTTAGAAAAATTATTGTATTTATTTATTTTCACAAAGAGGGGAAAGGAAGGAGAGAGGGAGAGAAGTATCGATTGGTTGCTTTTTACACACCCCCAACTGGGGACCTGACCCACAACCCAGGCATGTGCCCTGACTGGGAATCAAACTGGCGACCTTTTGGTTCACAGGCTGGTGCTCAATCCACTGAGCCACACAAACCAGGGCTCTATGCTTAAGTTTTTGAGGATCTACCAAACCTTTCCACATGACTCAATAATTTTCTATTCCATTTTACCTTTTTGAAAATAATACTTGGTAGGCAACAAGTGATACTTGGTAGTTATCACGGACTTAATGGTAAGTGAAATCATCCTAAGTTTGCTTATTGAGCATGGGGTCAGATCAACATGAGCTCCTCATATGATTTTAGGCTATTTTTTAAATTCTTTTGTTAAGACTTTATGTATTTTTAGAGAGAAGGGGAGAAAGAGAGGGAGAGAAATATCAATGTGTGGTTGCCTCTCACGTGGCCATTAGGGACCCAGCCCACAACCTGGGCACGTGCCCTGACTTGGAATCGAACTGGCCACGCCATGCCAGGTACCATTCCAAATGTTGGGCATTTAGTTGTCCACTAGTTGTAAAAGATGTCCCCTTGAAAGGTACCTTCTTGGAGTCAGGTTTTGCCAGCCACGGAGCCACTATATATTTGCTTATCTGCTCTGGCCCAGAATATGTTGGTATTATCTCAATCTTAGAGGAGGAATTTATTTCCAAACTCTGACTTGTAATCCCTAAGTACTGACAGCAGAAGAAAATCACATTATCCTTCTTTTGAGATTTGCATTCTAAAAGGTGAGGGAATTGTGGTCTTGTACAGCGTTCCCATTAAGGAGAAACACTTTGAATACAGTATCTGCCCTGCATTCTTCACACAGTAAAATCAATGGGAAAGCACCAGGAAACCAGCGGTTTAGCATTCTGGAGCGAGGCGTTATGTTGTGCATTTGGCAGTAGCAGACATGATATGCGTTTTAAGAAATGTCTTATTCCACCATGACATTTTCTTTGCTCTTTCTGGTTAGTTAGCTCTTTTAAAGTTATCAAATCCTTTGACTACTCAAAACTTTAAATGAATGTAATACTGAAATTTTGGTCAAGTAAAATTAGTTTGCATCACATTGTGTTAACCTTTTTACTTGCTACACTTTCAAGTGACATTTAAGCATTTTTTAAAAGACACTATGAGCCCTGGCTGGTGTGGCTCAGTGGATTGAGCATGGGCCTGAGAACCAAAGGGTCGCCAGTTCGATTCCCAGTCAGGGCCAGGTCCCCAGTAGGGGGCATGTGTGAGGCATCCACACACTGATGTTTCTCTTCCTGTCTTTCTCCTTCCCTCCACCCCCTCTAAAAACAAATACATAAAATTTTTAAACAAATAAATAAATAAATAAAAGACATTACTAAACCAGAGTTTTCTTTCACAGTTCAAGGAAAATGTCCAAACTTCAGGTTAAGATATAAAAAGGGTGATACATTTGGGAATTTTAAAACTTGAAGATGGTCCTGGTTGGTGTGGCTCAGTTGATTGAGCATGGGCTGTGAACCAGAGGGTTGCCAGTTCAGTTCCCAGTCAGGACACATGCCTGGGTTGCAGGCCAGGTCCCAGTATGGGGTGCGTGAGAAGCAATCCTACATTGATAGTTCTCTCCTCCTCTTTCTCCTTCTCTTCCCCTCTCTCTAAAAATAAATAAATAAAATATTTTTAAAAAGGCTTTAAAAAAACTTGAAGATGATTTTTCCTGCATAGTTGGTACTCATAACGTATTAAGTAAGACTGCATGAACAGCAACACAGGGAAAATAAGAAATGGTGTATCCATGACTCCTACCTTCTTTATATAGATAAAGCTGCCCCTGTTGAGAGCATTATTTCTACAGCCTAAAAATAAAGTTTATGAAAACTTGGACCAGATGTCTTTTCGTGGATGTATAAGTAAAATCCATTTAGCTACTTTTAATGATTCACACTGAATAATTTTTTTATTTGTCCCAGTAATGCCAGATGTACGTTAGATTTTTTTGGTTCTAAAATCTTAAAAAGCCCTTCATGGGTTTCAGATACTAGGCTACCTATGATGAAGACAGGAATGCCTTCTTTAATGCCATCACTCCTCTGGGATTCACGCACATGATATACGCTCAATGTAGCTGCACTTGGTCTGGTAACTGATCACACGTGGTTTCTACCCCACTGACTGCGGGCCCCCTGGACAGTAGGTACAGGAGAACAGGAGTTCTTGTGGAATCTGTCATTATGTTCCCTGGGATACGCTTACAACATTAACCACTTTGCCAGGAACTGTTCCCTCTCTGGTCTACCACAGCATTCCTTTGTACATACACATCCTTTTGGTTTTAAAAGTCAAATGTGTAAACTGAGTGAAGGCTACAAAGAACCTCTCTGCACAATCTTCTCAATTTTTCCTGAATCTATTTTTTTTTAAAGATTTTATTTACTTTTAGAGAGAGAGGGAGGGAGAAAGAGATAGAAAAACATTAATGTATGGTTGCCTCTTGCACGCCCCCTACTGGGGACCTGGCCTGCAACCCAGGCACGTGCTCCAACTGGGAACTGAACCAGTGACTCTGGCCAGCACTCAATCCACTGAGCCACACCATCCAGGGCTGAATCTATTTTTTAAAAACCAATACGAAGATCTAACTAAAGGAACTGAAAACAGAACTGGTACACCCATGTTCATAGTAGCACCAGTCACAATAGCCAAAAGGTGGAAACAACCCAAGTGACTATCAACAGGCAAACAAAACGTGGTACATCCACATAATGGAAAGCTTTGTATGGCTACTCAGCCATACAAAGAAATGTCGTGATAGGTGCCACAACATGGATGAACCTGGAGAACATTATGCTAAGTGAAATAAGCCAAACACGAAAGGACAAACACTGTATGATTCCCCTTACACAAAATACCTAGAGGAGGCAAATTCAGAGACAGAACCAAGTTATTGGGGGCTGGAAAGGATAAACAGGGCTCCCAAACTTATACAGAAAAAATAGCAAGATGATGAAACTTCTGCAAATTTCAAGAGATGTCATTCAATTGTTTCAACATTGTAATATTTAGCTCCAAGTCCAGGACAATGTTTTACACCCACGGAAAAGGCAAGAGCATTTCCCTGCATCTCAGGAGAGAGAACAAAGGCACAGGAGAAGCATCACGCTGCACCACAACATGCACGTTCCCTCGGTATTTTTTCTCAGGAAAATATTTCACAAGTCCAACATAGTTCTTTTCTAGCATTTACTGCGTGTGGTCAAGAGGGGTGGTTCTTCAAGTGTAGCTTGTGGAAGCAGCCGCATCGGGAATACCCGAGAACTTGTTAGAAATGAAAATCCTTAGGTCCCACCCCGGACCTTCTGGATCAAAAGCTCGGGTGGGTCAAACTGAGTTGTAACAGGCCCCACGGGTGATTCCGATGTGCCAAGAGTTGGACAATCACTGGTCAGCACACGTAGGCACGGCCTGTCACCAATCCTAAATCAGATAGAACTCAGGGGAAGAGCCAACCACGTAACGTTTGAAACTACCATGCAAAATGCTTTCCCACTACTGAAAAACAGGTTTAGAGAGATAACGTGATTTTGAAAGAAAACTGAAAATTATTTATGGCTTTTTGTTTTAAACAGTAAGAGAATTAAAAAGAGAAGTAATCTTTTGAAGTATGAGTTTATTCTCCCAGTTTTCTTAAATACCCACAAATCAGTGCTTTTATTGCCGCTATGTCCAGGAATTGAAAATTTTACATAGGTACATTTATCATATATTTCATCCTTATGATAGAATGAAACATTATGAATTTTAAAGATAAATTTTCCAATGATTCAGTTATAAGCACATGAAAATTGAGGATAATTATAGAAACAGCTATTGAACTCCAAAATAAAACATAAGTTATATAGAAATAAAAGGATAAAGGTGTCTTAAAAAAACAAAAAACAGGCTTGTCATCTCTCCTGCTGGTTAGTAACCTAATAAAAATGAAAATGAATCAAGTATTATCTTCTCCACATTTAAAGTAAAGGGGCTCTATCCTTTTCATGAATGCTGGCTTCAGGTCTGAAATGTAAGACAGAATTTTAGATTTAAAAAAATTTCAAATATTTTACTGCCTTAGGCTCATGGGTTATTTTTTGTAACACTAACAAAAGTTGGTAATAACTCTTAAATTTTCCTGGACACAAAAAACAGGAAATAGATGGGTGGTTAATAAAGTCAAGTGGGACTGGGTCACTGGGACAGAGTGACAAGTGGCAGCAAATCAGACCAAAGCTTAGTTGAGGGTGAGCATGTTGATAAAAACCAGTGAGGGGCACCTGAGGTCTTCACAGCAACGGATTTGGTCCTACAGTCCAGGTTTGGCAGATACAAAGGGGATGAGCCCATAGGAATATGAAGGTAATAAGTTAAACTCAAATGAGCTCCAACTCGATTTGCAAATTAACAACACAAAATAATCTTATTTTTCTATCCCTTTCATTGAAAAGAAAATTAAAACCATATTCTTACTGCTACGGTAAACTAATGTTTCTGAGCTTGCCACATTTTTGGTTAGTTTTTAAAGTAAGTGATAGCAGATGTTGATGTTATTAATGTGACCAGTACATTAAATTTTTAAAGAATAAAATTAGATTAATACATTATTATTCACAATGACTCAGCATAAATAGTAGAGGACCTGCCATAGGATCATGAAATAGGACAATTTAGTGACCATTGTATGGAAAATGAATTATGAGAAATGCTTTTCTTCTCTCTACATTTGTATTTTTGAAAAAGTAGACCTCATACTTTAGTCATTTAAACATAATTTTGAATAGCCTTCTAACATTGTTTCACTTCTCAATTTTCTCTGGGGTAAATCGAATTTTACAAACTTCCAAAATTTGCTCATGTTAATTGATCTCAGATGTTCCTTTTGACAGTAAAACTACTTTTGTTTAACTCTGGGAAAAAAATGTTAATACTATTATACCATTTGCTAAGTGAGTGGCCTGAAGTCTTTCGGGGGGTCATTTTTAAAAGTATTTTAGGTTATTATCCAGTGTTCAAAGGAACTAATGAATTGGGAGTATTAATAACGTAATCAGACCTATGAGTGAAAGCCACAAAGTCTGATAAAAATGACTGCATGTTAAATTGTGCCAATACATCACTGCTCCATGCTGTCAACAACAGGTCCAGTCAGGGGAAGTGGGTAAAAGTATGCTGCTGTGATCAGAACCAGTTTGACTCAAAAATAAAAAAAGAAAGAAAGGAAACAGGAAGAACGAAAAGAAGGAAGTCTGCAGCCTACCATGTTAGCTCCCACACACACTCAGCCTAGAAACTCTGTGCCACCATTACTAAACTACAAGTTCTTCACAAATCACGACTCTGCTCCGCATGTTCTTGTATCTTCTATGTTCCTTTTAAAACGCTACTAAATAATTCATAGATATACAACAGAATTTATTTTAAAAACTTAAAAAAAACCCACTTAAGTCACTACTACCCCATAAAATGTTCTCAAACACAGGTAATCATAGAAAATAAACGTGCATATATTGCTTTTATTATAATTATGGTTGTTAGCTGAATGAAAACAAATAATCGCTAAAAAGGTTTTCAATGACAGAAAATATTTGGGTAAGTTATGACGCAACTTTTTGAGCACTCAGACAATAGAAATGTATATTTTTGTACTAACTGCAAATAGAAAGTTAACCATGAAACCAGGGAGTTGGAAGGTTGTAAGGGGCCTCAAACATGTTCACTATGTTTTAAATTTTAGACAAAGGAGCTGGGAATAGGAAAAAAATAACCCAACATATACACCATAACAGTCTTTTTTTTTTTAAATTGACTTCCAATTTGAACTCTTTTCTAAAAGCACTAAGGGCATCGAAACCCTTATTGTAGATTATGTATCATCTCCTCTTTGGCTATGAGGTGTGTAGTTTTGTTAACTAGCGACATCAATGAGTTCAGTTTCTGAGACCAGTCATTTAACAAGTTATTTGGATCCTTGGGTCTCTGGAAGTTGATAATTCCGGCCAACCTGTCTACTTTGGCAAAGATGGTCTTGTTTACTACGAGATTTGAGAGAAAAGCCTCTGACTCCTGTAAGAGAGAAAGACAAAGTGGATTAAGACCAGATAACTACAGACAATAAACAGAATTTAAGGAAAGCATTTTTTAAACTCTTCATTCAAGAATGTGCATGGTTAAAATTCATTATTAATAGTTAACAACCGCTGATTTCCTGTGTTAATACACTTATTTCACCGAGAGTCTAGGGAATGAACAGAATCTGAGTCCACTCAGAGTCAGGGCCGAGTTGAAACCTGCCTCCCTGCGGTCTCAACACTGCTGGTCCCGGGGAAGGGGCTGCTGCCAGCAGCACCCTGACCTACTCTTTTCTACAATACTTCCTCAGGAAAGGCAGTATTACACAGTCAGTTATTTCCAGAAATGCTGGTTTAGAATATATACCCTGCTACTTGGCAAATACGTTGCCATGGACAAGGCACTTTGCCTCTAAGGACTCTCGTACCCTCACCCAGAAATGAGAAGAGCTAATGAACTGACTGAGGGGCAAGAGTCCTAACATTCCGTGCTGCTTCCTTTTCGGCCAAATCGTCCCAACTACTTCCGGTAGCAGGCAAGGCTTTTGAGACCACTGCTATACATTTCGCTTACCTCCTATCTCTTTGGTGCTGTACATTTCACCCACGTGAAACCCAGATTTAAATACGAAACCTCTCTAACACACCCTGGGCCTTGCAGGTGAACTGCAGTCAAGCTTCCCTCAATCTTTTATTCCTACAGTTCACTTCTGGGAGCATATTTAAAATCTAACAAATGTATGTTATAGAATATGTAGCTCGGGCTTCAACTAATGAAAATCTAACATATTTAAGTGAAGATTTGAACTAATGTAAATAATATTAATATAAGTTGATATTTAGACTATTCTTTGGTACTTAAGGTAGCTTGGAGAAACTACCACCTAAACTTAAAATTAAGTAAAACAAAACTGATTTTCCCACTCTGTTTTTATAACTTGCCTGACATTCAAAATGAATGGCTACAAATAACTCTAACAATGAGGTTTACTACTTACATCAACAGACAGATCCAGAAGTTGTGCCATCCTCTTCATTGTTATCCTCGTGTAGTACTTGGCCATTATTCTAATATTCTGGGGAGGGGACAGTGAGTGGGCGAAGAGGACACATAACAGTTGTCATTTGTTTTCATATCCAAATTGGTTTCGTTAAAATGTCAGACTTAGAGCTTTTATTTTTTCCATAGCTCACCAATGGAATAATGCTAGTTCTAAACCACATTAATAAAACTAAGTATTTAGCCCTGGCTGGTGTAGCTCAGTGGATTGAGCACAGGCCTATGAACCAGGGGATCAAGGTTCGATTCCCAGTCAGGGCACATACCTGAGTTGCAGGCCAATTCCCAGCAGGGGACACACAAGAGGCAACCACACATTGATACTTCTCTACCTAACCCTTCCCCTCTAAAGATAAATAAATAAAATCTTTAAAAAATATAAAAATAAAACTAAGTATTTAGATATTTTGAATTCTGCAGTTATTTGTAAATTATTTTGTGTACTCTCCACAACTGTCTATGTAAAATATATAGTTAAAACATAGGCTTATCTTAAATAAATCAGTAATTATAATTGTAACTGAACTAAAATATTTTTGTTAAACGCAAGAAACTAAAGTTTTTCTAATTATGACAAATGTTTAAAAGGTTAAAAATTTAAAAAATCAAAACATCATTTTATCATTATAACTACTTAAATGTAACTTGACATTAAATTTCCTAATTTTCACTGTTAATGGTACTAAAGTTAGAGAGACTGACCTTTGTTATCTTCTTTCATTGATTTTTAGAGACAGAGAGGAAGAGGGGGAGGGGGAGAGAGAGGGAGAGGAGGGGTGTATATGATACACACACACACAAACACACATCAATTTTCTGCCCCACCCATCCACGCATTCACTGGTTGACTCCTGTATATGCCCTGACCAGGGATCAAACCCATAACTCTGGTGCATCAACAACTGAAGTTAGGGATCATGTCTTACTCTCCCATGTGTCCCAGCACTTTGTAGTATCTGTCTGCCACACAGAAGGCTCATAATAAATGTGTTTGTGCCCTGGTCAGGTGGCTCAGTTATTTGGAGCACTGTCCTGTACATTGAAAGGTTACGGGTTTGATTCCCAGTTAGGGTACCTACTCAGGTTGTGGCTTTGATCCCTGGTTGGGGCACCGATACAGGAGGCAAGCCATTGATGTTTTCTCCTTTCCTATAAATGTTTCTGCTTCTCTCTCTCTCTCAAATCAATAAACATATCCCCAGGTGAGGATTAAAAAAAAGTGTTTGCTGTATCAATGAATGTTGACATAATTCAATTTGTAGTGACATCAAGAAGATCAAAGTTCAGGTTTAAGATTATGTTTCCCAGTCAGGGCACATGCCTGGGTTATGAGCCAGGTCCCCGGGTTGGGGGCATGTGAGAGGCAACCAACTGATGTTTCTCTCTCTCTCTCTTTCTTCCTCCCTCCCCCTCTCTCTGAAAATAAATAAATAAAATCTTTAAAAAAAATTCCTTCTGGTGTATGTGCTATAAAATTTTTAATGACTGCAAGGTCATCTCAAAATGAGGGATGCTAATACAACTGATTATCAAGCATAAAAAATAAAAGTTTATGCTCAAATTTGCTGAACTTTACTTCTAAACTGCCACCTCCACCATGCCAGATTCTTACATGTTCAACAACTCTGTTCTTCAAGTCTTTCCACCTTTTTTCACCATCTTCTGTGTAACCGAAAACATCGGTCGCAGGACTCTCCAGAGAGCCTTTTCTTAGTTCCAGGCCATAGTCTTCAACAAGTGTGGACCAACGCATCAGCTCCATTGTGGTGAAAAGCTTCAGGAGATCCCTATAAATGGTACGAAACTTAATATTCCAAATCTGTAAGATAACATTCATCTAGTATAATGGCAAGGTTTTAAATATCAACAAAGACTGTATTTTTAACAAATTTTTATCTGCAGGATAAGAGTCAGGTGGATTACTATTAATATTACCAATTTTACTACCATTTTGTCCCCCAGTAATTCTGAATATAGCATTCCCATACTTAACATTCTACTCTCTCCTATATTATATTTGCCCATCTCTGGACTAATGACTATAAACTTTTAAATGAAAGAGATAAAAGAAAAATAGCTAAAAAAAAGCCCATTGTGCTTATGATGAAGTGTACATCTGTTTTATGTAATAGATTTTCAGGCGCACTTCTGAAAAATCACAAAGCCCTAACTACTGGTAAAAAATTCTCCAAATGGTTAAACAAAAAATGTTAAGATTAGCTTGAAATAAAACTTGTACATGATAAGAAGTGATTTAGAATGAAGTGTGTAATAATCTCACTAAATTCCAATAAACTACTATAAAAAACATTACACTGTTATCTCTAGTTTTATTCTCTAATACAACCTATCACACAGGTGGCGAACACAAGGCCCTCGGGCCAAATCTGACCTTCCACCTTGTTTTATCTGGCTCAGCACCTGGTTTCTACCCGGCAGCAGCACCGAGCTCTTAACTGTCACTACTCCTTAACTGTAAAGGAGTAGTTACATTTACACAGTCCTAAAATTACATTTGACCCTTTGAAGGCAACCGAGAGGCTGATGTGGCCCCTGGTGAAAACGAGTTTGACACCCCAGATCTATCAGCAACCAATTAAGAAGCATTCACTTAGGTTAACCAATTTTTAAAACAGCGCTTCTACTGGGGTATACTAAATTAATTATAAAAATACTTACTTATATTTAGGAATTTCTTCTAACTTCTTGTCACCACTTATCCGATGAACCAGATCTGACTGTTCGTTATCAAAAGGAGCCAAGATGACATAGAGGACAACACTCTTCAAAGCCTAGAAACATCGTACAACACAACAGATTACATGCAGGAACTGAAAAATCATGGAACAACTGTGTAAGTTCATTTTTAGTACTGTACTCAAAAGTCTTAGGCGATAAAAATCTTAGGCTGCCCTTTTCCTTGTGTCTTTCTGTAATATTTAGTTTTCATAAATTTATTACAGTAAATCTTTGGTAATTTGAATTACTACTTTTTTAAACAAATGTATAAAAGTAGTTCTTATAACAAGTTAGCATCATAAATGTGGAATACGCACACAAGCTATTTAAAACAGTTTTTATAAAAACAATTTTCCAAAGCAAAGCTAGGTCTTTATTGGTAACCTTTGTTAGCCAGAGACCTGCTGTACATGTTTTGATAGCTTACATTTCTTCCAAGGTGACAGAATATTACCACAGTTTGCCTGAAGCAGTCAAGATAAACTGAATCATCAACACAGTGAATACAAAGCAGCATTATAAAACTGCATGCAATTACTGAAGTTAAAATTATTTCAAAATAAATTTAAAATTGCAAATTGCTTGTAGCAAGTACCAATGTCAAATAAAAGAATTTATTCTTACCTGTTGCCACTTTTCACTTTCTGCCTGTATACAGGGAGTGTCATATATTGCTCTGTAGTGCTTACAAATGGACAAATAGGACCCTTCGTGTTGATCCAGCTGAATCATTAAGTTATAGTATTTCAACTTTAATTTCTGGGGGGAAAAGGTAAGTTGACAAAATAAATTGGGGTTTATGGATTTCCCCCTAAACACTTTTAAGTGAATTTATATGAAGAGATATGTGTACTGTACCTCTGTATTTTCTTCCTGGAAAAATTTGGTGTTTATTTTCTTGCTGATGATCTGTGTACGAATGTAATCCTTCACAGCGAGGCAGAGCCTCATTTGCTCCAAAATAAATTCCACTCGTTCTTTTTTTTCCATTGACCCGTAGGTTTCCACCTAGCAGATTAAGTCCCCAAATTAATTTATAATACTTAGAAACTGCAATGAAGTTAAATACATATTAAAATAGGCACCCTTGATAAGTAATAAGAACTTTCACTCATTTGGGGAGAGTGTTGACTCTAAAAAAGCTGGTTTTGTCCTGGTTGGGTAGCTTAGTTGTTTACAGCGTCATCCCCAATGCCCTAAGGCTGTGGGTTTGATCTCTGGTCAGCGCACATACAAGAAGCAACCAATGAATGCATAAGTAAGTAGAACAACAAATCCAGGTTTCTCTCTCTCTCCCCACCCCCACCTCTGCCCCTTCCTCTTTCTCTCTGATAAATTTTTAAAAAAGCTAATTTCCTCCAGGAAATTGTATAGAATTAATAAAATAAATGTTTGGGGTTTTTTTTTGGAGTGAAGTTCTATGAATTTTAACACACTTATAAATTTGTGTAATCACCATCACAATCAGGTTATAGAACAATTCAATTCACGCTCTAGCTGGTGTGGCTCAGTGCATTGAGCGACAGCCTGAGAACCAAAAGGTCTTACCAGTTTGATTCCCAGCTCGGGTACATGCCTGGGTTGCAGGCCAGATTCCCAGTTTGGGGCATGTGAGAGGCAACTGCACAGTGATGTTTCTCTCTCTCTCTCCCCCTCCCTTCCACTCTCTCTAAAAACCAATAAATAACATCTTTAAAAAAACTGCCCTGGCCCTGGCTGGTATAGCTCAGTGGATTGAGCGCAGGCCTGCAAACCAAAGGATAGCGGTTCAATTCCCAGTCAGGGCACATGCCTGGGTTGCAGGCCAGTTCCCAGCAGGGGACGCATGAGAGGCAACCATACATTGATATTTCTCTCCCTCTCTCCTTCCCTTCCTCTCTAAAAATAAATGAATAAAATCTTAAAAAATTTTTTTCCTAAAACATGGCAAATTATGAGGCAATTTTTTGTTAAACCAATTTAGCCTAGAAAATGACTAGCAAATATTTATTAAGAACAAGGCCTTAACTGTAAATTCCTAAGGAATAAGTAAGTAGTATATGAATTACTGATTTTATTTATATTCTGAGAATCACAATGTTCAAATAGCAGCATAAAAATCAAGATTAACTTATTGATCCTAATTTTTCTTCAAAACTTCTGTAGCAGTTCAATTTTGGGGGGACCACAATTACTCTATTGCCAGGTACTTGAATAACCTCACACTTGACTGCACTCACTCTTAATTACAGTGGTTTAGGAAAAAGCAGTAAGGTGCCAAAATAAGCTATTTCCACAAGAGAGTATTACCAGCTAAATCTAAAGTTTCACACACTTTAAACTGTAGCACCTTACCTGTAACTCTTGTAAAATGGAGGCAGCCTCCTTGACGTCACCATTTTGCTCTTTGATAGTTGCTAACGTTTTAGTCAGTCGAGCACGCTCAATTTCAACATAAATCTACAAACATAATAAACCTATTACTATCAAAATTCCTACAGAAATGTGTTAAAAGTTAAAAGACAGAATTGAACTCCTATGCAAACTAGGTGTAGAGCATTTTTATCTCGGAGTCACTGTGTACTTTATCCTCCATGTGCAACAGAGCTGGGGGACTTTCACACTCCGCAATCACTGAAGTTTTGAGAAAATGCTTCTATAAAACATTACCCGTATTTTGCAGCTTTGCTTTGTGAACCTAAATATGAAATCGCTGTGTTTAATGAATTACAGAACCACCTGCTACATAACGGACACACAGAATGAAAAGTACCTGAAAAAAATTGAGTGCTGGCCTGCAAACCAAAGGTTGCCAGTTTGATTCCCAGTCAGGGCACATGCCTGGGTTGCAGGCCAGGTCCCCACATGGGTGTATGAGAGGCAACCATACACTGATGTTTCTCTCCCTCTCTTTCTCCCTCCCTTCCCCTCTCTCTAAAAGTAAATAAATAAAATCTTAAAAAACATTGATTATTTGAAAAATAACACCCTTTACAAAGGGCATATGCAGTCCAGTAGCTGCAATTCAACCAATCCTGATTCAACTCTGATTTATCTTTAAATACAAGGCTACTTTCTTTACAAATATCTGATCTTGCTAAGTATGAAAGTTACTAGCATTTTTTGTAGCTATAAATCCTATCAGTGGATTCGTGACTTTCAACAAATTAAACATCAACAACCTACATATATAGCTCGCAGGGTCTAGGAAGCTAATTTTCATGTTTAGGCTGGCCCATTCAGCCTCCACCCTGCAGCAATCCCTGCTCCCCACTCCACCCCCCAAAATTTAATCTCCAAAAATAACAAACCACTTACAGTTTCCTAAATGAACCAGGTGTCTCTTACTTTGATATTTTTTCCATGCCTGCTGGCAATGAAGAATTTCTGTTCATTCTTAAAAAGCCTGCTCGGCCACCATCAGCTCTCTGAGGCGTACCAGGCACCCCTGCGCTGTGGGGGACCGTTGGCACACTGCCACCACCATGACACGACCCAGTGATTATTCCCATGACTGATCTTTTTGAGGTAACAGTGCCCTGCTCGTTGGACCTAGTAGGACACAGGTGCGCAGTGACATCTACAGAGCTGAACTGACAGTTCAAGAGACAGTGTTAAGTACAAGCTGAGTTTTTGGCTTCAAACCACAAAAATCTATCTAGAAAAAAACATGTCTACTACATCACCATTTTGTACTCGCCCTTTTTAGAGAAATGTGATATTGACAGCAGTGGGGAGAAATACAAAATAAATACAAACAGATTCTAGCAAGACAGTGAAATTAACCGCACATTGCAAATACTCTAATAATGCAAATATTACAGTGAAACCTTAGCTACTATCCCAATTGTAGACTTTTCAAGAAGATCTAGGCCAGGTGAAGAATTAACCTTATTTTTATATACTAATACAAAATGTGTAAATATATAAGTACCTCTGAATACAAATAAGAGAGTATTTACTACTGTCAGTTGTGCCAAAAAGACAACTCACCTTTCCCTCTGTAACCATTCGTAGAGTATCAATTAATCGAAGCTTGGTTGGAAGATCTGTGATTTCCTCAACGTAAGCACAGCATTGCTGAACCATTTTTGCGACAGCCTAAAACAATAAAAATCACTCATAAGCAAAATCCATTCCTCACATAGGAAAAGGAAATATTTATCAATGGAAGCGCTGTGGTCAAATTTGGTCTTCCCAAGCAATTCCACACACTGAAATGTCTATAAAGGAACATTACACCTCCCTGATAGTTAAGAAGTGCCAAGTCCCCAGGAATAAATCAATAAAGGGTAGGAAACCCTCAGGTGTAAGACTGTTCCTCTCCCACTACAACTCGTGAACTAATTACACAAAAGGGGAAGAGGCATGACTGATGACATCTGTTAGGAGGCTTGCAAGATAGCTTTTTTGAAGCCAAGCAGAAATGAATGGAAGAAATTAAAACAGACTAAAGGTAAAATAAACAAATGAAAAGGAGGAGAGAAGCAGAGTTCACCCTGGCTATGAGAGCACTGAGACAATGACCGGCAGACAGCATGACTGAAGGAAAAAGAGTCAGTGGCAGAGGCAGGAGTAAAATGGTTCCATCATCTGGGCGGGGAAGCCAAGCCATGGTCACCCATACCCAACTCAGTAAAAGGGGACAAAGAAAAGGAAGAGCGTTCCTGCCCAGTTTCCCTACAGGTAATATAAGCAGGCTGCACTGTGTTTCCTCCAGCTCCGACAGTCCAGGATCAAGGTCAGGGGTCAGCAAACCTTTTCCATACATGTTTATAGATTTAGAGCTATTTACATAGTAAATATTTTAGACTTTGTGGGTCACAGAGTCTCTGTGGCAACTATTCAAATATGTTTTTTAACTTTAAAGCTGCAATAGGCAATATGTAACAGACGGACATGGCTGCATTCAGAAACTTTTATTTACAAAGGTGGAATTTGGGCCATGTGTGACCCATAGTTTGCCAACTCCTAGATTGTAAATAGCACATCACGGTCATGAATAATAATCATCAGAACTCTTTGTCATTAAGACAATGTTAAATTATATTAAGCATATTTTGTGTAGAACAGAAAAGTAAACACAGTATCTTGCTGTCAATTATACCTTAATAAAGCTGAAAAAAATCCCATGGAATATGTTGCCAAGATTTCCTTGAAAAACATTTAATGATCGTGTAGCCCAGGTTAGAGGTTTTTTTTTTTAATATTTTATTTATTTATCTTTAGAGGGGAAGGGAAGGAGAGAGGGAGAGAAATATCAATGTATGATTGCCTCTTCTCATGCGTCCCCTGCTGGGAACTGGCCTGCAACCCAGGCATGTGCCCTGACTGGGAATCGAACCAAGATCATTTGGTTCGCAGGCCTGTGCTCAATCCACTGAGCTAAGCCAGCCAGGGCCAGGTTAGAGTTTTTTCTTTAAAGAAATTTTATTTGTTTATCCTCACCCGAGGACATTTTTTCATTGCTTTTAGAGAGAGAGAGAGAGAGAGAGAGAAACATAGATTGGTTGCCTTCTACTGGAGATCAAACCTGCAACCCAGGTATGAGCTCTGACCAGGAACCAAGCACACAAACTTTTGGTCTACAGGATGGCGCTCCAACCAACTAAGCACACTGGTCAGGGGCAGACATTTAATTGTCTGAAAAATTTTGCTGTTCAGAGACCTAGGAGTTCCAGAAATTAAGGTTTTATTATAACATACAACTCTTCCAATAAATGCAAGGCCCTGGGACACCTGTATCTCACAGAACACATGATCCCACTAAAATCGATGATTTCTAGAAGAGCATGCATACAACTTGATAATTCTAGAAGTTGTGCAAAAAACACATGAACAGAAACCAGATGGAGATAAAAGCAAAAACAAAACAAAACTATCAGTATTCTAATGAAATGACACTGAACACCCTGCTATTTCCTGGAAAAAATGTAGGTAAATCATTAGGGAAGTTATAGTCGAGTGAGGCTTACCTCCTATGCTCAAGCGAGAGTGAGTTACAAACCATTAAGCAATCTAGAAAAGGTTAAGAAAAGCATTACCTCTAACTCTGATAAGGCCAACAAAAAAGTTTTAGGTAAAAAAAGTAATTATAGGAAAAGGAAAAAGGTATGTTGAGCCCCTAAGCACTTCCCACACTATGAAGATACAATGTTAGAGCAAAAGGAGCAGTCCTGGTCCCAGTTCTGGGTAGATCACTGGCCAGCGCTGAGATTTAAATTCCTCTTTCTCCAAAACCCCTCCTCATAAACCTAATTGAAAACATTCTCCTCCTCCTTTCATATCTCTTAATACCTCTCACTACTCTCAGGTCACCTACTATATATTGTCGTGTGTGTGTGTAGTTTTTAAAAAATCAATCTTAGGCCCTGGCTGGGATGGCTCAGTGGCTTGAGTGCCAGCCAGCAAACCAAGGGGTCGCCAGTGCGATTCCCAGTCAGGGCACATGCCTGGGTTGCGCACCAGGTTCCTGGTGTGTGTGTGGTGGTGATAGTGGTGGTGGGGGAGACACGAGAGGCAACCACACACTGATGTTTCTCTCCCTTTCTTTCTCCCTCCTTCCCTGCTCTCTAAAAATAAATAAATAAAATCTTTCAAAAAATTAGTCTATTCTGTGCTAAATTATATGTTTCTTTACATTTCAAGAGCTGTATATATAAATTTCAGCTCCTCCATAAGTAACAGAATTAAATAGTCCCTTAACTAGCTCTGAAATTTTATTCCTCTATGAAATTAAATCTGAATTTGAGGACACATGCTTTGAACTATAGTACTATTATATAAAACA
>PVKM010023713.1:0-20972 GCA_004027735.1 Carollia perspicillata | reverse complement strand
TTGTGCTTGAGGCTCTAGTACGTGTCCCAATGCCCTTTTGCCTTCTTTGCTTCACAAATGGACATCAGTTGGCTTCAAGGCACAGTTCAGTATTCTTTCCCTAATTTCTCCTCTGCAACACTCCCTGACCCTCAAAGCACATCTAAGTGGTGTTCCTATAATACTCAGTGGGCCTGCCAGTAGCCTATGAGGTGCTTGTGTGCCAGTGAGGAGAAGGTGTCCCCTCCTGGAGACACTTGATCGTCACATGCTGGAAAATTGTAGTAGTCGGTCTGCAGGTCTGAGCTGACTGGGTGGTAAACAAGGCCCTTGGACCTAGAGCCACTGAGCAGAGCGTAAGCTTCTTGATGGGAGCCAGTGACTATGACCCACCTTCGCTGGGGAGCAGCCTCAGCCATCTAGTTGCATGTCTGACTCCAGAACTGTGACAAATTATGTCTTGCTAATTGAGTAGTGCCCCTAGTGCCCCGCTAAACTCTCGGCATGTTGTAGGTTCTCAATAAATAGCTGTTGAATCAATGCAAAAATGACTAAAATACAAGGCCTGAACGACTCTAAGGCAAGAATGTTAAGTGCAGTAGAGATATCTCTTGAATATAGGTGTGGACCTTGCCCCAAGAATATTAGGTGGTTTGGGGTTCATGTATTTTTCACTCTCCACTTCCTTTTCTTCTGTCCTTATTTACCTGTGATACTTTTCATTATAGAAGCAATCTGTGTTAATTTAAGGAAAATTAGAGAGTTGTACAAGCAAAAATAACTTGTAAACCCACTCCCCAAGAATAACAAGCATTAACATCTGCTTCCTCAGATATTTTTCTATGCAAAAAGTATACATCAGTGTGGGCTATTTTTTAAGATTAGGCAAATATGTAAATGACAAAGAAATAGCCGGGCCTTGGCATAACCTTAAAAATTAGAGTTTCAAACATTGTACCTTCTTCGGAGATGCTGAGTTCCCTATTATGGATGTATTTAAAAAAAATTATTAGAAACTTCCTTGTTTGCATGCATTGGACAATACCAGGAATAGAAAATTTCTAAAGTCTGAGATTCCGATCCAATAGGAGAATTCTCATGGATTCCAACAGGAACCCATGTTTCTAAAAGCATCTGCTGTGTTGGGAGCCAAGATGCACAGTGTTCTTCAGCCCTGTCTTCACCAGCACAAAGCTCAAAGGCAGCCTGTCGGATGTAATCTTGGAACACTCTCTCAGGCTCACTTACACTTTTCAGGTTGACAGGTGAGTTTTTGTCCCACCACGTGTCTAGTGATGCCTAATGCAGCCATTGCACAAGTAGCATTAAATTAGTTATAGGATAGAATGAAACGCATTAGGCTTTTCGGAAAGGGGGGACTTTCACACAAGGCCCAAGTAGAGAGAAAGAAAGCCAGAGAACATTTCAACTCCAAATGCAATTTACTTTGCAAAAAGGAGTCGGGAAATTACAGCCCTTCATACCAAATTATCGCGCAGATTTGCCTTTGAATGTGCGCTCTCCCTCCGAGGATCTGTCTCTGTGTTCCCTCCACTTCACCTCTCAGCAGCCAGAATCCACCGACGATGGCAGCAGCCGCCGGAACAACCTGATATTGTCCATTTCCTGACAAGGTGGCAGGAAGCACTAACAGACGGAGTGTGGTAGAAAGTCCTGTTCCAAGCAAACAAATGGGTATGTGATCATGAACAACAGGATGGAAGAGAATGTAGATGTTCTCGGGAAAGCTGAATCAACTAAGTGTACTTCTCCCTCCAATGTCAAGGATTTAAAGAATATACATAGGTATTTCCCCCAATGCCCCAAGAGATGGAACTTAATTCCCCCTCTTCTGCTCCAGCATAGGCCAGACATAGTGGCTTGCTTCCAAACAGCTGAGTATGGAAAGAGAACAGTAGTAACTTTGCACTGGAGAAAACCAGCCAATGTCACTCAGTTGAGAGTTGAACCAGGTGATGACATCATCTGTGATGCCATGTGGGTGTCATGCACCCATGATAAGTGGCAGGAAGGGCACTTCTCCTCCAAAGACTCATAACCCCAGGCTTATAATGAGAAAAAGAATCGAACAAATCCACACTGCGGGCCATTCTACAGGACACCTGCACATTAATGCTGAAGACTGTCAAACGGAAGACTGTGAAACTGTCACAGATCAGAGGAGGTTAGGGAGACATGACAGCTGCATGCATTGTGCGGCCCTAGATGAGCATTTGGAACAGAACAAGGATGTTAGTGGGACACCCTGGTGAAATCCAAGGCAGTCTGGAGTTTAGTTAATAATAATGTGCCAAAGCAACGTTGGTGTCTTCATTTGGACAAACGTGCCACGCTGCTGTAAGATGGTGCCAGTCGGGAAATAGGGCAGCAGGTATTTTCGCAACTCTTCTGTCATTCTACAATTATTCCAAATGAAAAGTTCGTTAAACTTTTTCAAGGATGTGCTTTCTTTTTCCTCTGTGAAAACCTCTCTTCCATTTCCTTAGGGGGCTTGGCCCATGCCTCTGATACTGACCCCTCAGGCTGTTTTAAGAGAATCAGTATGTTTCTTACAAAGGGTGTCTGCATTCCCAGTCACTCAGCTCTGACACCAGACTTCTGAATTGTATTTCTTGAGAGTGAACGGTTAGAGCAATCATTCCTCGCCAGTTGCTTGGCAGTTGACCACAGAGACTAGGAAAAGAGGAGGCTCATAATGCTAACCTAATTAGGTCTGAAGTCTCTCACAATAGTCTGTATAATCGCACAACGCAATTGTAATTACCCCTGGTGAGTGGACGTAAAACTGGCTGATGTTTAAATGGTAAGCTATGTTTTGTGGAGGAGTGAATAAAAAAGGCTTTAGAGCTAGTTTGATCAGCCATGCCTCCGAAGTGAAACAATGACTTTGCAGCATCCCTACCGACTGATGATGGCTCCTGCTTTTTTCACTCTTTCGGCTGATTCATATCTACCTGGCAAGAGGAAAGAATGTTGATTTTTCAGTCATGGTGAATCTAGTGTTTTATTTAGATGGCTGGTTGACCTCCTTCAAGAAGACGGGAGCCAAGCTTGAAGACAGAGCCAGAAATAATTCACAAGGTTTTTAAAGGAGGTTTCCATCTGGAAATTGGGATAGCTATGCCTGACCCAAGTAACTGCCACCTCTATTTGGAAAGAAAACCCTAATTCTCATTGTCCCTCTCTATTAGCTCTGTTTCCATAATGATGCTTCTTAGGGTTACATTTTGTCTCTCCCGGACTTACCATGAACCATTTTCATATATTAAAATCAATTTGGACTTGTCGATATTTTTGTGTTCTCTTTGGATTGTTTAGCAGGTGGATTGAGTTCCAGACTGGTGGCATCCTCTGACTCTTCCTTATATATTCTTTATGTATTAATAGGTATCGAGCAATTTCAGTAACTGACAGAATGGGTGGATAAAAGGACAGATAGATGAACAATCAGTCAAGTTATTGCTTATAAGGAAAGTCATGACTGTCTCTGCCTCCTTCTTGGTGACCTTCCATCAGTGATTTCCATTTCGTCCCTCTTGAGCCAAGGCAGGGAGACACCACTGGGGCTCTGGTATTGGGGCTCTGAGTGACCAGCCATGTCGCTCAGGTCTGTCGTAAGGGTCACAGTCGAGAGTGGCTCCCATCACCATGACATTTACTTGACAACTCAACATAAACATGAATCCCAGAAAGGAGAATTGAAACAAATTTGTGTTTCTTAAGCAGGGCATGGAACTAAGAGCGTATTGAGTGTCTCCTGAGTTCTTGGACCTGAGCCCTGCCAGTTAGAGGAGAGTTGCCCGATGACTTCTTTATGGGTCATGTGATCCTGCACAGCTGGAGACACTTTTCTGGGCCATTAAAATTGTGACTTAACTGGCAAACTGCCAAATATTCAGGGCTTGGTTGCTGGATCTTGTAATAGGCTATTTTTCCTCCCCTGTTCCATCATAATCTCTGACCTTTGAAGCCTTGATCCATACTGGAGCTGCCACCTGCACCCTTTGAAGCTCTGTTTTCTATTATCTTTCCCATTTATTTAACCTCTCAACTCTCATCAATTTTCTCGGTCTGCTAACACTGGTTTTCTGGAATCTTCTGGTTTTCTTGAGCATGAACTCTAAAAAAGATAAAATATTGTCAGTTTGTATTAAAAATTATCTTTGTCTAACTTTCTCTTACCTGCTCCCTCTACTTGATGAAATACAGTGTAGGCGCTTGAAGAGCCTGGTGTGAAATGATCAATAACCAAAAGGAATTTACGTTAAGTAGGCCCAGTGTCCCTATAGAGTTCTACTGTGACATCGGGGGATCTTTATGGGTCCAGTGTGGGGTGTTCGCATTTCCAAAGAGACATCCAGGATACGCACAAGTAGATGGTAGTTCTGTGTAAATTTCACAATGCTTTAAACAGAAGTTCCTGCTGGGGAGAGGTGAGCCTTCTCTGGGAGGACGTTTTACATATGTTCCCACCCACGTGTTACCTAGTGATGATTAAATTTTGAACCCCTTCACTACAGAAAGGATCGACCCGTTACAGAGATATAGATGAAAAATATGTGATTAACTAAGTCTTTGGTCTTTGAGTGACCTGGAAATGAAGCTATAGAGCAAGGGGGTCCAACTTTTGGCATCTCTGGGCCACGCTGGAAGAAGAGTTGTCTTGGGCCACACATTAAATATGTTGCGACACATAATCACAAAAAAAATCTCGTAATGTTTTAGGTGAATTTATGATTTTGTGTTGGGCCGCATTCGTGGCCATCCTGGGCTGCATGCAGCCTGCAGGCTGCAGGGTGGACGCCCTGTGAGGGTATTAGGACATGAACAGGACAACTGATTTATTTCCAAACTGCTTACTGCTTGTCATTTGCATCGTGGTTATAATTCATCTAATAAATCATGTAATAAATTCCTGTTGAAACTGGCCACATCTCCCTGAGATTCTTGGATATAGTGGCTGGAAACATTTGGCTTTGAGGATGAGAATTAAGCTAAAAGTCCCCATGAGGTTCCTCAGAGGTGGCCGGTGTGGGCCGCATGGTCCACGAAGCTCATGATATGGCTCGAGATACTTCTGAGATGTGCCTCGTGAGACGAAGGGGTATGTTGCCAGGATGAGTGATCTCTTCTCATAGAAACTCGAAGCTGAGTATGCACAAGAATTTTTCTGAGAAGCTCACCAGCCCACTGGCCTTCAAACAAGGAAGGAACTTTTAATGTCCAGTCCTTGGTGCCTTTGTCCTAAGCTGCTATTGACTAATGTATATGAAATAACTCATCTAGAAGTATAATGGCTTTGTGTTTTCAACCTTGACCTTAGGCTGTATAATATACTGATGCCTTCTTGTTACTGTTTGAGTTTTTCCATATATGCTTATTTTTGAGGTTGAAGGTTGGGATCCTCCTGAAAGGTGCATTCAGTACCAGAGTACATCTGTCACGAATGAAGTAGGTTCTTATATAGAAAATGAGAACTTGGAAAATTGCCATAGATGTTGGGATGGTAAATCCAGTATCTCCTGATCTTGCTTCCTTTGGCCTAGAGTTTGGCAAGTCTAAACATAGTGAAGGCTGACCCTGGGTAGCTCAGGAAAGGAGCCACCCACCGGAAGGAGGCTAGCCAAGGGTGCAGTGGAAAATCAGACCTCTTGGGAAACCCTCAGTGGAAGACACGGGAACTATACCCTATCAGAACGAAGCCAGCCATCTACCAAACCCACCTCCTTGTCTTTGAACTTAGCAGCTGAAGTCATGAGCAAAGTCATGTCCTGGTCCTGTAAGTTGCTATCCGAGTGGCTTGGGAGGAAGCCGGATTCCTCAGGAGCAGAGAACCCACCTCCAACTTTAGCAGCCCTTCTCTGTGTAGTTATCCCCAGCTCTGCCCCCAACCCAACCCTGTAGTGTTTGGGCTTTATCATTGTATTAATGAAGACCACAAGTTTCTATATAGGTGCTAACTCATCCACATGCCCTTTCCTTATTTCTCTCTTTATCTCTGCCTTGTTTTTTTTTTTTAAATAAGCAAAAAGAGATCATCTAGTAGAGCTGGAGAAACAATAAATACTTACACAGCAAAATAAAGGGAACTAGTGCATATTATAATTATCTCTACTACTCTTACTGTTACCAAAACTTTAGATAAGCACACTTCCCAGACTGAGACCTGTGAGAACTGAGACTTCACTGACTTGCTTGTAACTGCCTGATATGCAGCAGCACCCAGTACATATTTTCCCATTATACTGACTCAGTGCTTCCAACAACTGAGCAATCACAGGCCAACAATTGGCATTGAAACAAAGAATAAATGTTGGTCTTTACCTTCTGGAATGTGCTAGATGCTCTCCTTCAATATAACAGAACCAATTGCTGTAGAGGGAAGTTAAGTTACTAATCATTTCAAAACAGATATAATGTTTCATGCCAGACCAAAGCCTGTCCCTTAATTTAATTCTTGATTGTTGATTTATTTTCAAGCAATTGAGTGAATGGTGGACATAACTATGGAACAAAATCTGCTAAATTCAGCCAGCTTGTTATTTAACCATGTGAGTGTATGTGTATGAGACAGAGGAAATCTAATTGATCGTATATCTAGAAATCACACCCACTACATAGCCTCTGGCCCATGATACCAAAATTAGAAAGTTGACCTCTTAGCGTAAGGTCTTCTATTGACCCCAGAGTGACATCATTGGGTGCCACAGGGTTATTGAGCTGGAAGGGGCCTGAGAAATCATTGCTTTTTATTTCCTTAGTTGCAGCATGAGGAAAACAAGTAGGGGCCAGAGAAGTTAAATGATTTATCTAAAGTCGTCTAAGTCATAATGAAAAAAATTGGGTTAGAATGAGGTTTATTGCCTCCAAGTCTGATGTTTTGTCTACTCTCTATCATGTTGTCTTCTGCAAAAATCAATAAGAGAGAAACTCAGTAAAATCTTTGTGATATTTTGCAGTGTAAACGGTTGGTCTGGATCCTTGGTGCTTTGTTTTTGTTTTACTGTCATGTGTTTCAAATTCAGTTTTTAGAAATCAAAGGTTCGACGCTTTTTATTGATTGGCTTTTGAGATTGCATTGCATTCAGTTACTATTTCTGTAAGGAATCATCTCGATCCCAGTAGCTTGAAACAACTGTTGTATTTTTCTCATGATTTGGAGACGACTTGGCAGGGGGTCTCTTGCTTGATGTCTCTTGTGCTTTTACACTGGAAGTTGGCCGGGGCAACCATTCTCTGCAGGGTCCACTGCTTTGTCCATTCAAGATGGCTCACTCTTAGGGTTCACAGATGAAGCCAGTGGATTCCAGCTGAGTTAAAAGCTTGCTTGGGCCTCCCTACCAGAGCACTATGTGGGTCTTTCCATGTGGCTCAGGCTTCCTTGGAGCATGGCTGCCTTAGGGTAGCCAGTACTCTCACATGGTGGCTTGGGCATCCACATTGGGGTCCCAGTGGGTTAGGCAGCAGATGTGCAGCGTTTCGTGGCCTAACCTTGGAAGCTAAGAAGTGTTACTTCTGCTACATTCTGTTTGGTAATAAGAGAGTCACTTGGCCAAGGTTCAGCAGTTCCACCTCTTGGTGGTGGCTCTTGCTCTTGAGTAAATTATAAAACTTCTTTTGGCTTCGGTCTTCTCATCGGTACACTAGGAATACTGACATTTCAATTGCAAGATGGTTTTGAGGATGAAGCAGTAAATGGTATCTGAAGCAAAGTGGCCCCTTGGTGGTAAAAAATCATGGTGGTCTTGGCTGTGTGGGAAGCCAGTTAATTCATAGCCTGATGCCTATTTCTTAACTGTCTGGTTGTACAGGGTATCTCTGAAAAGCAGCTTTTCAGAATGGGACAGGGCATTCCTTACTAGTTTAGAGAGTGTCCACATTGTGGAGCAAAGCTGTGACAGCTGTGACAACAGGGGTCCCCAAAATGAGAGACACAGGACATCAGAGACAAACTTTTCCTATTTAATAATTCTATGTTAGTCTGGCTTGCTAGAAAGTAGTTGGGTAGGGGACCTCCCCTGAGTGTGTTTGGAAACTGGTGGGCTTGTTGAGTGACCTTGCTGAGGTGGGACTGGGCCTTCCTGTCCCAGGTACTTTTCATCTCTCCTGTGCATTTCAGAGGTTGATGGATTCAGAGAGGATCAAGGCACTGACAGGTAGCAGCTGCCTGAACCAGGAGGCAGCCACTCGCTTCTGCTCCATCGGTGCCGAGCTGTGGGTGCAGGCACCTGAAAGGGTTCTTTATCTGCTGTGTTTAGCATCCATTCAGAGAAGCTGAAAACTGTGTGGCACTTCTTTTCAGTAATCCTTTATTCTAACCTGCATGTTTTGTGCTCTAATTAGTCAACTGTGCTGTGGAGAGACGTCATGTTCTTCTCACAGATAGAGATGAATCCTGCTTTCCATTGAGTGTCATTTAAAAGAAGTCAGGGAACCTTTCAGGGATGTGATGCCACTGATTGCTGTCATTTTTATTGTAACTCCGATTCTTTACCGTTTACTTAATGACAACGAGGGTGTCAGGAGCACTGACGAAGCACAGGATTCCCAGTTGTTTTCGCCCAGAGGACACAGCATCACTCTTTCCACAAGGTTTGTGTTTTGGGGTTTTCCCCCCTCTTCCTTCAGAGTATTCTGCTAAATTGGGAACGTGATGATCTGGGTGGAAACAATTTTCCGGGAAGATGCAGATTATTCACCTGGCGTTAGGCACAGTCATGGCGCATAGCACCCCGTTTGCATAATGAGGCAAACTTCTCTTCTATGTGCTCCACTCTTTCCACTCCAGCCCCTCTCATATTGAAACAAATCTCATTCTACTTCATTCAAACATATCTCCATCCATACTTTTAAAAACACCTCTTTCTCTTGGAATTCATTTCAGCCTTGACAGGAAGTTGCTCGTCTGCCTAAACTGAATTTGTAACGACGCAGCATCTGCCTGTCTCCTCTGGGGTGAAGGCAGAAAGCTGCCGGTCATCGTTCTTGTTGCTGTAACCGTTTTTTCATAATTGAGGTTTTTGATTAGGGCTTCCTGCCGTCATTCATTACCAGCTCCAAATTTAATAATGTCTCTTATTGGACCAATGGACCATCTCTAGTGAGTGTGCAAACCGCATGACGGGAAGAACAAATTTAGTTTTGGCAATATGGTTTTCTTGGGCTATGAGCTGTGTCCTGTGCTCTTGGCTCATGAGTTCGGGAGAGATTCCGACTTATTCTTCGGGGACCAGGAGTTGGAATTTCACGGGCTCATTCATTCGGTCTGTGGCAACAGAGTGGCAGCGTGTAAGCACTCTATTTCATGATATCAGGGCTGTTACCGAAAATGGGTTGTGAATGGGTTCTTCATTCCTTGTTTAGCAACATTGGGCTTTCTCCCTCCACTTTAAGGCTGCGATGACATTGGTGTTCCCTGTTTATTAACACAGTGCTTGGCACATCACAGGCCTTCTGTGTTTGCTGGCCTAGTGGCTGGACTGGCGGAATCACTGAGCTGTGGAACGTGTAAGTGACTTTGACCGTGTTCTCGGTGGAATATGTTTTGAGGTGAATCCTGTCATCAGAGGCTCCAGCAGATCACATATCATGTCCCATTTCACTCCCTCTCATCCCATCTCACCTCATCCCATTCCATAGTTTACTGAGCACCTACTCTGTGCTCGGTCCCACGCTAGGATCTGGGGGTACCAAGAGGAACGAGGCAAACTACTTGCTCCAGAGGGGCTCCAGTCTGAAGGGGTGTAGAAGATAAATAGCTGCTGCAAATTCTTTTCCAGTCTCCCACCTGGGAGGCAGAGCCTTACTCCCCGCACCTGACCTTGGCCCATCACCAGTGACTTGACTGACTGGGGGTGGCTGGACTTGAGAAGCTAAGTCAAAAGAGGCTTTGCAGGTTGCACCCGGTTCTCTTGGAATGCTTGCTGTGGGGAAGTGGCTGTCATGTGAGAAGTTCATCTACCTTCTGTTGGTCACGCTGGAAAGACCACTTGGGGGTCGTCTGGTCACTGTCCATGGTGGGCCCAGTCCCCCCACCTGCCAAGGTGACACCATCACTGCTGTGGTGCCAGATAGGCAAGGGAAGCCATCAAAGACCCTCTGGCTGCCAGCTGGATGCTGCCCAGGGACCTCACTGGACACTATGGAAAGCAGCAGGATCTCCCGGCTATGCCCAGCCCAAATTCCCTACCACATAATAAGTTAGGAAAAAGGCTGCTGTTGTAAGCCTTTATGTGATGGTGTTGTTTGTTACTCTGCAAGTGGACAACCTGAACAGGGAGGAAAGAAAATAACCAGGGCCTAGTAAGGATTCTAATAAAGACGTGCATTGTGCAAAGTGGTTTGTGGGAAATCAAGTGGAGACCAAGGAATCCTCTTCTTAGAGAGGCCAGGCTGCCGCACTGCGCCACTTCAGGGGCCTCCACTCCAGTGTCAGTCTTTGTGGACGCCCAGGGGGTGCAGACCTGTGGCAGTTTTCGGTAATGGGTGCAGGGAAGGTAGGTTAGTTGGGAAAACCATATAGCAAGGGCATTTGAGCTTGGAACTGAAATAGAAACAGGTTTCATGGGAAGGAAGCAGGAGGCAAAATTGTACTGCAGCAGTGCTAGCAGCATTGTGAGCAAAGCTTTGAAGGCACAGGTGCCCACAGTGATCTTGGGGCACCACAGTTGGTCCTGTGTGGTCCTCATACGCAGTATTGGGGTGGGGGGGCATGGCTGGAGATGAGCCTCCAAAGGCTGAGTGATGTGCAGAGTGTTGTTGACATACCATCCTGATGAGTCAGGAAGAGGAAGGCAACAGAAAGACAGAAAATCTCAAAGCTGGGCAGCAACAGATTCAAAACAGTATTTGAGAAAATTGCAGTTCGAAACCCCACAGACTGTGAAAGACACTGTTTGTTCTTCCGACTGGCTGCATTTCCCTGAAAACTTGGCAGATCCATATTTTTTATAGGAAAGTCTTAAACAACAGGGGATTACTCAGTGATTCATTTAAAAGAATCGTTAACGGAAAATTGAGGCCTATCGTATCCTGCCTTCTTTAATTGCTCATTTATTATTATAGTGGGTGAGATAACACTTTGTGTTACTCTTCGAAATAGTGTAAAATATTTATTGGTAAATATAGCAGTGCAGAAATTAATGCCAGGCGAGATTCTGTGGAGCTTTTTTCTCTGCTGATGGCCATAATTTTTACTTAGAGAAAAACAATATTTTGCTGATCCGTTCTGGCTCAGACCTGAGAGCATCATGAACTCAACATCTGCGTGATGATACTGTCTCTCAGTTTCTATGGGATGGCAAGATTCTCCTGGTGGGCTCGTCCTATAGCTTGTTTGTGAAATCATTTTTTTGTTTTTTTATTAAGAACATAGTGCTTAAACAGAAGGCACATGGAGGTGTGAAATTTTCTTTTTTGCCCATCACACCAAAATTCCGTAACAAACTATCCAAATAAAAGTAGCTTTATAACTGAGGATATGTATTGTTCTATTTACCTGAAAGTCCACAGGTAGGTAGGTGATTCCACAGAGTTGGTTCAGTGGCTTAAGAACGTCACTGGTGGCCCAGGATTATGTCCTGAAGACAGCAATGTCCAAAGACAGAAAAGAGTTGTTTTTACATTTTATTCAATTTATTGGGCTGACATTGGTGAATAAATTACGTAGGTTTCAAGCGTATAGTTCTATAACACATCATCTGTGTATTACATTGTGTCTGTTTCCTGCAAAGTCAAATCTCCTCCGTCACCACGTAGTTGACCCCCTTTACCTTCTTCTACTTCCCTCCACCCCCCTTCCCTCTGGTAACCACCATACTGTTGTCTGTGCCTATGAGTTTTTGTTTGTTTGTCTTTTGTGTTCATTTGTTGTTTTCAGTTTTATATGCCACATATGTGTGAAGTCATATGGTTGTTGACTTTTTCCATCTGACTTATTTCACTTAGCACATTTAAAGAGAGTTGGGTTTTGTTTTTTTTTTTGCTTTGTTTTCAATGTTTTTACTTAATTCCCAGAGAAAAATCTTTTGTTGAATCTCTCACCAGACTTTTTTACTCAGGTTTTCTTATGCAGATCTGAGCTCCTGGAAACCAATCACAGGAACAGCAGAAAGGCTAGAGATGAACTGGGGGTGCTTCCTGGGCAGGGGAGAGAACACTCCATCAGCCACTCCTGCCCCAGACTTGAAAGCAGTTACACAGGAATGTTCACGGGTGTGCAGCCTTCTTCCCAAGGGGTGATGATTCAGTATATTCTCTTTGCCCAGCTCTCTATCCCTTTGGGCAGGTGCAAAAGAAGCATATGAGACAATGCTTGTTCGCAGGCAGTTTTAGTGGACATTGTAATAAAGCAGGCAGCGCCTTGACTTGAGAAATTAATATAATAAAATATATGGATTATCTATTACATCCTAGGAGATGAGACTACAGAGATGAAGAAGACCTGGTTTTTGCCTGCAGAAAGTAGCAATTCCCTTCACCAACTGCTTTATTGCATCTGGTCACACTGGGAGCAATTTGACCCCCACGGTCACCAAGCTCTATCACGCTTTGCACACAGGGCTGCAGCCTAGCTAGAACACTCCCCCCACACTTGTTTCTGCATGGTTCCTTAGATTCTTCGCCGGTGGACCTGACTGGGTTAAATGCTTCTTCCAGCATTCTCCCAGCATTGATGCTTACCTTTGTCCCAGTCCTTACCATCCGGGGTCCTCATTGTCCACCGGCTGCTCACCTATGAAGGCGGGTTGGGTGTCAGTCAGTTTGTATCTTTGCTGCCTAACCTGGTGACTGGAACATAAGTGGTTTCCAGTGCACATTTGTGGGATGAACGCATGAATAATTAAATGAAAGGAAATTAAAGCTGGATCTTTTTCGCCTCTTTAATCAGTTTCTATCTTACTAGTTTCTCTGTGTTTCCTTTTTTCCCCTCATCTCTCCATTTCCTTTTCCCTTTCTTTGCTCATAATTCCTACTTAACTGATACATTATATTCATTAACTAATGAATCTGGTTTTTTTACAAGTTATACAACTTTGCACAGACTTGCCTTTACCTTTTACCTCCTCCCCTCTTCTCAGAAAGAAGTGCAATGGTTGGGGGTGCTGGAGGCGGACCTAGAAACATCAGTGTTAATCACAGACACCATTGCAGGGACTTCATGTCCTACCGTGAGCAGTCTTTGGGTCCACTTTCAAAGAGCCAAAGTCCCGCCATGATATCATGATTTATAATAAGAAATACATAATTTTTCATTCCAGTTTATGGCCCAGAGCTCCTCTACCTTTGCTATTTCCAAAGTGAAGAGAGCTACAAAAGTGTCTTTTGTTATGTTAGTGAGGGGTTTTGGGGACATCCCCTAGGGATGGATGCGGGCTGGTTTCCAGCATAACCAGGGAGGTGAAGTGGTTAGAGGGCTGGAACTTTCAGGCACCAACCCTTTCAGGCACCGCCCCCCCAAGTTGAATCTTCCGACTACGTACAGTTGTGCCCCCTTATTCTCTAGTTTGCTTTCTGCGATTTCAGTTACCCATAGTCAACCCTGGTTTGAAAATATTAAATGTAAAACTCCAGAAATAAAAAAATCGTAAGTTTTAAACTGCGCACCATTTTGAATAGCGTGAGATCTGGCGAACTCCACTACGTCGCCTGGTGTGCGACGCTCCTGTTTTCGAGCGTCTCCCCGCTGTGCGCATCTCTACACTAGAGACACTTCCTGGCCGTGCTGTCACGTCGTAGCGCCGTTGGTTGTCAGGCAACTGTTGTGGTAACTTAGGACTTGTGTTCAAGTGATACTTATTTTTACTTAGTAATGGCCTCAGGGCACAAAGGTAGTGATGTTGGCCGTACCAGTATGTGGAAGGCAAGCTGGAAAGTGCTTCCTTTACGTGAAAAGGTGAAAGCGCTCAATTTAATAGCGACAGAAAAAGAAATTGTATGCTGAGGTTGCTAAGATGTGTGTTAAGAATGAGTCTTCTATAGATGAAATAAGATATTTTGAGAGAGAGTACACTAGCATAACTTATTATACAGTGTCATAATTGTTTTATTATTAATTGCTAATTTCTTACTGTGCCTGATTTATGAATCGAACTTTACCATAAGTGTGTATGTATAGAAAAAATAGTATATCTATGGATTGGTATTATGCACAATTTTAGGCATCCACTGGGCGTCTCGAAACATATCCCCCTTGGATAAGGGAGGCTACTATAATGAAACCTCCTCAGAAACCCCGAAGGTCAGGGTTCAGAGAGCTTCTGGGTGGCTGGACAGCCGGAGCTGTGGGGACTGCTGTGCTGGGGAGGGCTTCACGCCGCCTGTGCCCTGTGCATCTCTTCTGTCTGCCGGTTCCTGAATTACATCTTTTCATTAGAAACTGCTAGTGTAGTAACATGTTTCTCAGGGCTCTGCGAGCTGCTCAAGCAAAGCAGTGGAACCCAAATGAGGATGCTGTGAGAGCCTCCCATTGGTAGCCAGCTGGTCGGAAGTACAGTTAACCTGCAGTGGTGACTGGAGTCTGCAGTTTGGGGGCAGGGGTTGCAGTCTTGGAGGACCGAGCCCTTCATGAGTGGATAAAGAACACCCATGTGCACACACACACTCTCTGGAATATTACTGAGCTATGAGAAAGAAGGAAATCCTGCCATTTGTGACAGTGTGAGTGGGATGTGAGGGCATTATGCTAAGTGAGATAAGTCAGACAGAGAAAGATGAATATTGTGTGATATCACTTCTATTTTGTAAGAATCCCATAGAATAGCTACATAATGAGATTTGGTACTTCCCTAGGTTACTCTTGACAAAATATAAAAATTCTTCCTTATCAGTTGGGCACCTTTTTCCATCAGAACACTTTATTGGATTTCTGTTTCTGCTCTCTGCCCTGCACTTAAAAATAATCTAAACCAGAGTTGTCCTGCCCACAGCCTATGGGCTGCATGTGGCCCAAGATGGCTATGAATGCAGCCCAAAACAAAATCATATATTTGTTTAAAATATCATGAGAGTTTTTTGTGATTATGTGTTCCCCACGTAATGTATTTAATGTGTGACCCACGATAGCTCTTCTCCTTCCAGTGTGGCCCCGATGTGCCAAAAAGTTGACACCCCTGAGCCTACTGAAATAATAGAGCTGTGCTCCCTTCACCCCAAAAAGCCCCCTTTGCTGTGTCTGCATAAATCATCAATGCTTATTCTTTTGCCCACCTACAGGATGGGTCTTTGGGGCAGGATACTTAAGGTAAAGGAGGAGGCAGAGTGCCTGGGACCCTTATCTCAGTGAGCTCCCTCACTGGCATTTTTTAGGGAGTGCCCCTCCAGATATTTTTTCCACAAAAGTTATTTATTTATTTTAGAGAGAGAAACATCGATCCTGTTGTTTCACTTGGTTGTACACTCATGGGTTGCGTCCGATATGTGCCCTGACTGGAGATCAAACCTGCCACCTTGACACCTTGGGGTGGTGCTCCAACCAACTGAGCTACCCAGCCAAGCCCTCCCTTCAGGCATTTATTGTTACAGGAAGTCCTCAATGGAAGGGAGCGCACAGTCCTGTCATTTCAACGTGCATCCCCGACTATGCCGCCTCCCTCCTTCTGCATTTTGAATGAAAGCTGCGTGTGTTCTCCTTGCAGAGCTCCTCTGACAGGGCATCCATTCTGACCATCCTCCAGGTGCTCGGAGACCTGCTCTCTGTGGGTGAGTAGGCCGTGCCATTGTCCCTCCTCTGGTGGGCGTGGGGGCATGGGGCTGTGGTGCAGCCCAGGAAACTGGGTGGGCTAGGGTTTTGCTCAAGTTTTTCTGTGAGACGGATCACCCACTCGTCTTTCTTTTTCACTGAGGTTGATAAGTGCTAGTGTAAATGGGGCGGGCGAGCTCTTTAGTCTTGTCACTCACCCTACTGTGACCCAAACGCAGGAGGAAATTAGACTCTGGGTGGTTATTCTGTGGCATCCCCTCTCTGAGGCTGAGGACCTCCGGGCGTCTGCAGCTCTTCTCAGCCCACAGCAGTTTCACCTCTCTCTCTTCCCGCTGCTTCCCTTGCTGTGGCCTGTTTTAGAGCCAGGTACTGGCAGCTCCTCCATGTGTCACTGGAGACAGAAACATGAGGCAGGAGCTGGACTTAGCAGTTGGTAAGCCATTAGGTTTTCAGAGATAAGACGACAGAGCCGGCTACATTGGAATCAACCAAGTTAACGGGGGCAGGTCTGTATGAGCTCATGTCCACGTGAGAGTCCTGGAAAACACAGCTTTTTGGATGTTCCAACAGTCACTCAGTTTCCATTCTCTGTGTGCCAGCTGCATTGCATTAGGAAGAAATATCAACACCAAACATCCATCCCCAAATGAACAACACTCCAAAGCCTCAGAGCCTCAGGCTACAATTCCAGGAGGAAGGATCCATTCATAGGGAGGTGTTCCCATAGTGTGTGCTGCCCTCCAATGGTGGGGTATCTTCCCTGCAGTCTTCTGAGTGAGGTGCCCTCCTGTCTTTTGGGACAGTGCTGCCTTTAAGTGGTCTGGTGGGATCTGGAACTCTTAGAATGAAGCCTTGCAGTTCTCCTTTGGATCCAGGGACTGAGTATTGTTCCATTACCAGAGGGAGCTGCTTTTCACCAGGGTGAAAAAGCAGACGGTCTTCTTTGCTGGTAATGTCCCACCCTGTGGGCCACCTCGGTTGGGGCGACCATGCTCAGTGCATAGAGAATCACCCAGGACCCCTTCCAATTTGAAATGTAATCGTTGCTTTCAAGCTTCTCTTGGGACAGTGTGTGTGTGTCTCTTGGAAGGGGGGGTCCCCGTTCAAAATTCTTCTTAGGTACAAAGATCATTATACTTCATTTGAGCCCCAGACTTAGATGAGATAATTGGACATTTGTCTCTCAAAGGATTACTCCAGTCGTTTACATCTTTTCCTGCCATCAGTTACTGAACGGTTACACCACCAATAATATTGTTCTAGATAAGTTGTCATCCCAATCCCTGTTCCAGATAATTCAAACTTACAGTAGGGAGATACTGTAGTTCTTCTTCTGTTAAAGTGTATGATTATACATAAACCCATATGTATGTTTATATACATGTAGACACAAATGCATACGTACATTGACAACTCCATAGAGCCTTAGGAAAGTGGATTCTGGGCTTCCCTTTTTACAGGTGCTACAGGTCAGTACACCTAGGTGCTTAAGTATTCCATTATTTCTACATCTCATCCTCCCCTACCCTGGCCCCTGACCTAATAGCACGACTTTAACACAGGTCGATTCAAGAACTACACAGTTTTGGTGTTTGGGGTGTGATGAATCAATCCTTGCTCTGCTTGTGGCTCCAGGGAGATGAGAGTGATTTTGGATGGCTCAGCTCTCCCCTGCTTTCCCCATAGGCACAGACAGGAGGATTCGCTACATGATCAGCAAGGGGGGCAGCGAAGCCCTTCTGCAGACCCTGGTGAACACAGCAAGGACAGCGTCTCCAGACTATGACATCCTCCTGCCCCTCTTCCGACTGCTGGCCAAAGTCGGCCTGCGAGGTACCCACACCCCCAGACCTGAAGGGGGCGGAACAGCACTTCTGAGTTTGTTCCTATGAGAGTTTGGGAAGCTCTTGTGGGAAAGTGCAGGGAGAAAGGTCCTAGACACCTGGGAGTGATGGCAGGAATCCCACAGTGGCCAAGACAGATAGGGGGCCCTCTCTCATGGAGCTTATGTTCAACTGGGGGAGGGTAGAAAGTAAACAAGAATTAACCAGCTGACGGCTGTAAGGGAAAAGGGAGATGCGACCCTATGAGGTGTGGCTGGGAAAGGGTGTCATTGGAGCACAAACTTGAGGGATGAGAAGTCAGCAAAGCAAAGAGTGGGCCAAGTGGACTCTTGGAAAACACTGCAAAGACACGCTGCATACCCTCATCATAAATAATATAAGCTAGGAGGTCGGATCTGGGGACCGTGTCTGGCCCAGATGCTTTGTAGCTGTGTGACCTTGGACAGTTACTTAAACTTTCTGAGCCATGGGGTTCTCATCTACAAAGGGAAGGCATCTGTGCTTAATTCTAGGGTTGCTTTTAGGGCTGAGAGAGGTTTTGTATGTCATGTGTTGAGCATGTGGGTGAAGAGGCCTGACAAATGAGTCATGTAGGTTTCACAGGAAAAGGGAGAGACACAGCAGGGCCGTGGTTTTCAGGTGATAGACCTGATGTCACTATTCTCATAATCACATCAGCACAGCTTCTGTCACCAAGAAAGTGTAGTGTAGCCCTTGGCATTGACAATCAAGTAGCTGGGGCCTGACCGACAGGGCCCAGGCAGGCAGGAGGTTGTGTGCTCATGAGGGGGCCAGATAGGTCTCTTTCTCCTGTGCGGGGGGTGGGTCCCGTGAGTTTGGTCTGGATGTTTTCGCTGTTGTCCTGCGGCCCAGAGCTAAATGTTGGTAAACCAGGTTTAGGGTATTTCCTCAGTTTTACGCACTTCTACTTGCGATGAATCCGACAGTGATTGTATTCTTGCAAAAACAGTTTTTGCAAGAACAAATTTGTTTTCGCAAAAACAAATGACAGTTTGCACCTTGCAG
This sequence comes from Carollia perspicillata, assembly GCA_004027735.1. Lineage (NCBI taxonomy): Eukaryota > Metazoa > Chordata > Mammalia > Chiroptera > Phyllostomidae > Carollia > Carollia perspicillata. The sequence continues at coordinate 2,402 of PVKM010023713.1, read as the reverse complement.
TTTGGAAAGGATATCAACAAATGTGAGGGCCAGGAACATATTGTAGAATCAGAGGGACTTGCCCTTATTTCTGTTCTTATTCACTAATTACTAAAATAATGATGCCCGGCTTGCAGCACTAAATATCAGGTTACGTGGGTCAATAATTCAGAGAAGTTTAGGGTAAATGTTATTTGCTTAGAATTCTGTTCTCACTTTTTACTGTAAAATTCTCTATCATATAGAAAGATGACTTCATCTACCTATTACTTAGATCTAACCACTGTTAACATTTTGTCGTATTTTCTTTCTTTATTTTTATTTAAAATATTTTAGGGGAAATTATAGATAGCATTTTGCTCCTAAATATTTTGCAAGTGCATTTCTTTGAAAAGACACATTTCCCTATATATTCACAATACCACGATTTCAAATCTAACAAAATTAGCAATGAATAAATAATTCAGACTTATTTCAGTTTCTCCAAATGTTCCCAACAATGTCTTTTACACAAGTGTTCAAAAAAGAATCCAGTCTTGGTCCATGCATTGTATTTAAATGTCATGTAACTTAAGTATCCTTAACTCCAGAAATGTCTTAAAGGAAGGAGTTTATACCCTACTAAACTCATTCATGTCTGAGGACAGCCAGAAACATCCTTCATAAAAGGGTCACAAGTCAGACAACCCACAAAACTTCATGTAAATACTAATTGAGTAATGGGCCGTGTGTGTATTCTGAACTAGCTTTTCTGAGCCACCTGGTTCCAGTGGGGACATACTTAGTAGCCTTTTGCTAGATCTGAGAAGGCTCATCAGCTATGATCATCTTCTTCCTACCATCATCTTTGCTTTTGTGTCCCCCACGCATTGTACAACCTTCAGAATTAATGTGCGACACAACTAAGATGGACTGATTTGTGTTCACAGATAAAAAGTTTGGGCAGAAGGCACTGGAATTGGAAGCACTGGATGTGACATTGATTCTGACCAGGAAAAACCTGTCCCACAGCCAGAACCTCCTCCACTGTCTCTGGGCTCTGCGTGTCTTTGCCTCTAGTGGTAAGCGACTCAACTGTGGCCTCCTGGCCTGGGGGGGTGGGGGGGTGGGGCAGTGTTGGGTTCTCAACCTGGACTAGGTCACTTGGAAGCCACGTGGGGGTGCGGTTGGAAGGAGGGTGTGGGTAGAGAACATATGTAGTCCCAAAAGATTAACCAGGAGGAACCTCATGTTCTGGCAGCGAAAAGTTTTTTCCTTCATCTCCTCTACAGCTAGGTAGAGCTCTTGGGCCTGTTCCTAAAGGTAGATGTCAGTATGTTTTCCCTTGTGAACCACGCCTGATAAGTGCCCTAGGCCCCTCTGTTAGTATTACAAGGTGAAAAAGACCCATGGCAGGAGAGGGCAGGCTTTATTCAGTCCTCGCATGCAAGGCCCAGCGCCATGCGGCACACCTGTCAAGAATGACCCTCCATCACAAGTCTCCCCACCACGTCCCTGAAGTTATTCAGGGATCACAGTATCCTTTACCAAATTTCGTCTCCTGATGCGTCTCAACATAGTCCTTAAGGTAACTCGATACATCACTGCCCATGAAACATCCTTATATGCCATCCGCTGATTTGGATTATTTCTGATCGTCGTAACAATCCTATATTTAGCCTTACCATTCCACGGCCAAGAAAAACAATGAAGCTGAGAAGAGTGAAACGGTTGCTAGAGTTTATACAGATAAGTCACAGCGACTGAGTTTCTGACTCCAAACTGTGTTTATTCTGCTCCTCATGTGGAGACAGTTCTTATCAATAGATTAGATCCTCTACCTCCTATCTCACATACAATGAGTGCAGACTTTTATTTCACCTTTCTAAGACCCTTTCCTGCAGAAGGAAAGGAACAATTGTTTAGATGTAATGCTCTCTGGAGGAAGGACCATGGGCTTAGATCCAGGAAGACCTCGGTCTGACTCTGATTTCATTGCCTAAAAGTGATACGACACGGGCACTTAACGTGTTCAGCCTGAACGCGCTCTCCCTCTGAAGAAATATAGTAGCAGTAAGAGCTCACAGACTTGGTAGGTGGGGTGAGTGAGATAGTGTTCACAGGTACGCTTGTCACGTAGTAGTTGCTCAGGAAGTACTAGTTTCCCTTTCCTGCCCTATTCTTTTCTTAGCCCTTTGAAGTAATAGGAAGAACACACACGGGGAGTGCAGTAGGTGCCTTTTTTCACTGACTATGCTCAGAACTACTAAAATAGTCGGTATCTATTTCATCTGTTAATTCTATTAATAAGCATGGAGAATCCATGAAGAGAAAATGTTTCTAGGGACTAATGAGATAGATTCTTTTTTTTCCAGAGTAGTACAGCTGTTTTTTTAATATAGTTTATTGATTATGCTATTACAGTTGTCCCATTTCCCCCCCTT